>JAMYIC010001564.1:0-11262 GCA_024112705.1 Microcera coccophila
GTTGGTTGCCAGAAAAAGCGGTAGTCGAGGGGGGCTTAGACTCCTTGTTGGCGAGTTCATGTATCATCTATATATACATATACATATACATATATAATCATTGTAAGCAGGCCTTCGTATTGGGATGCGTCTGTTGTGCGCCCTTCCCGCGTTCACGCCCTTTGCCCTTTGCGCCCTTTCGTTGATGGCCCTGGCCCGCTCCAATGTCGTATCATGTATCCATCGAGGCTGACGCAGTCTGGTCTAAGGTGGCGTCACCATACTTCGTAGTCGCCCCAGGATACGGCCAGTATTTAGGTTGAGAATAAGCCTATGGCTCCGGGGATTCTTTAAGATCTTCGATTCAATTCTTTTTTTTCTTTCTAGTTCGATCCTCGTTCGTTCGAGATCGTTATAGAGGCCAACGAACTCATCGGAGAAATCTTGTACCTTAAGTAAACTTGTAAGGTATGTGAAGACTGACCTTATGCTCGAGCCCCTCTTCCTCCCCTCCTTTCGTCTACCGCGAATTGTCCACAACCAACATTTTTGTGCGCTGACACAAGCTCCTCTCGCTATAGTGTTGCATTGCATTACGCTCCACGCAGAGACGTAGCAGCAGATCGCCATTGTCAATGCGGCAAGCCGAGTCCGATGCTGTGCCGTGATTTGCGGGTCGGGGGGACTGGGGTAGGCGAGCTGTCAGTCGGAGAGTTTGTGTAACCGAAGAGGGGGGACGTTTTTGTGAGACCGAGTGGGCGAGAGTTCGGGGAGGACAAGGTTGCCGGCAGATAAGAGGGTCTGAATTTCAATGGAGATTGCCGTTGAGTCCACAGTTGTTTGTTCGGTGACCTTCTAGAGCGTGTGAGTAGAGCCGGGCGACGGGAGTGAAAGAGGAAGGTATCACGAACTTAGGTCTCGATTCCGTCATATGTCGTCGCCTCGTCTTGTAACCAACACCGCAACCGTTCTCTCCGTCTCTCTCCTGCTCTCTTGGCCCGTCTCTCTCTCCTTACCTGTCTCTCTCCTCGCCTCTGTCCCTCTCCCTCTCCGCGTCCAAAGCCCCTCATCAGTCTGTACATCCACTGTAGCCCACATTCGTTCCCTCAAACGGAGCCACCGCCCGCCACAGATGCGGCATGGGTCATCACATGATACGACGTGGATGCGAGCAAAGCGTGCATGGCGCTATCCCTATTCACATGCAGGTGTCAATTCTGGACCAACAACGGCCGGTCCTCTTGGACTTGGGTGTTCCTCGCGACACCTGCAAAGGGTCAGATGGTAAGCTTACAAAGAGGAAGGGAGGCAAAGGTCTCTTCTGAATCCAACGCCATGTCGTGATGCTTTGCACCATCTTCAATCAACCTTGCATCGCCATCCCTAGCCAAGCTATCTCGTCAACCACATTGGCAACTTACTTTCGCCCACGGACCGCTCCCGTCGCCGTGCAACAAAGCTAGCTTCCCCGGCTTGCCCTACATAAGAACCGAGATAAAGGCAGAAAGGCCACTGATGGTGTCGTCTGACTCAAGCGGCCGGGCGAAGCGAGGCGGAAGATATATGGAAATATATGACCGTTAGCTCGACGCCACGGCCCGCAACTCCCATCCGCCGGTCGGCGGGCACGATGCCATACTTACAATTGTTTCTCTGTGAGCAATGACGAAATGGAGCAAGGAAAAACGCCTTGGCCCGGTTTTTTCGCTTCATCAGAGGCTGTGAGGCCGCTGGGGTATGCCCCGTACACTGCAAAATGTCAAGTTGGGTGGTTTGGGTCGCATACAGGGCCGCATGGTCTTTGCGCCCGTGGTCGCAGAAACGGCCGGACTGTGTGGGCCGACCCGACAAGGGCTGAAGCAACCTCACCTCATCAAGTACGGGGGAACCAGGTGGAAGATCATGAGAAAAGGGGTAAGTATTCAAAGAAAAAAAAGAGATTCTAACTGGCTAGATACGTTCTCCAATCACTCAACTGACCAGTCCTGCTGGCTTCCCCCCTTAGCCCCTGTCTGCTACTCCGCACGGTTCGCTGACAACCATGCAACTCGTCCATAGGGACCATCTTGAAATCGAAATGTCTTGACTGGTTCCTGCCAAGGAAATGAAGAAGAAATAAAGAACAAAGGAAAAATGGAATGAGGGGAAGCTCAGATGAGATGGAGAGAAAGTTCCAGGGTGAATACAATCTTGTCTCTCACGAGCGGTTGTCAAAGAGTCCATACCAGCTGCCGGTCTGGTTCAAGGGCCCAACGGTTTGTCTAGTGATCGAATGTGAAAAGAAAGCAATACCAAAAGTCGAAATTTGAATCGGAAATAGAGGCCTCCATGTGCACTTTTCCATCTGAGAGGGACGCGCGCCCAGTCAGAGGGAGGACAAGAGCCCCCCCGCGATTCGCCGCAGGGCCATTCTATAGCTTCTGCTCTCTCTTTCGAGGGTTCTGCGAGTCACTGGATTATAGATCCTCAATCAGTAACCGCCTCGATCGATCAAGAGGAAGCCCGACGGACCCACTAATTGGACCTTGGAGGGTTGGGGCATGATCCCCGGTTGCAGTAGCCCTCCCACGTCTGGGTTCCTTGATCAATGATGTTAGCCTGGCAACGGCAAGAGCCAGGCTTGGGCTCGAGAGACTGCGCGGTGCATCCGCAGTAGGTCCAGTACTGAGTGGTCTTCCAGTAGCACATCTTGGCTGGTCCGAGGTGTTGAGTGGGTACTGAGGGTTCGAAGTAGGGTATGTGTTGAAGATTGTAGTCGTCGTCGACTTGCTAAATATGTTGGGCAGGCGCGGTGCGAGTATATGCTCGTTAGACAAGCTAAGTGACCGTAGGTTGAGCAGTGGGCAGTGGCTATCCGTATTTAGCGTACACGTTTGGACAGAATATTGTGTATCAACTGTCAGAGGCTTTTTTTTTCCTGTAGAGAATGCTGATATCAAGGAAGGAGAAGCAGGAGCTGAGTTGACTTGAGTTGCTGAGTGAGCTTCTATGGGCTCTGGTAGAGTGGTTGAGTGTCAAAGAGTTGAAGCAGTTGTGAGAAGATGTGTTCGATTGAAGGCTTGATGAGCTGTTGAGATAATATTCATAAAGACGTAGCGTCGTCGGTCCTTATATAGTTGGTGATACAGGCCCGAGAGTCTGGCTATAGGTGTGAGCGAAGAGGGTGTTTGCCATAGCTCCGACCACTTGTGCCCACAGCCCACGAGGTAAAGTCGAATAACCCCGAGAGGACCGAATGGAAAAAGGATTCCAACTGTTGGCTGTTTGCCCTATCCGTCGTTGAGGCCCCGGAGTTAGGGGTGGTAAGAGAAATTGAGTGTGTTAGTTGCCCGTATGTTGTATGCTGGTCCGTCCGTCCCCGCAACGCAACGGGGGGCGATGAGCAATGAGGTGTTGAGGAGATATAGCCTCCAGATTAGGTAGGCTGCAACACCATGTTGGCAGTTGAAATTTACGTCAAGCTACATCGGTCAACAGTCCATAGGGCGCCGGCGTCCGTGGAAAGAAACCAACTGCATCGGACCTCTCCCCCTGGACCATGCAATGTATGCAATGCGGTTGGCGGCGTGGTGTCGATGGGTCGGAATCTTCTGCATCGGGAGGGGACTGGGTCCATGCATCCAAGATTCCAGCCCTGAGTGCCTATGTAACTCAAGCCATGGATAACGCCGGGGAGTAGGAGCCACAAGCTCAACGGGCACATGGGGTCATAATGAGTCGGAGCAATGCTCTGTTGGGTCCGAATTTTGACATGGCATGGGGCTTGTTCCCCGTGTCAAGCTTGCTGTGTGCGTGTGTCCGGCCCCAGTGGATATCTGGGGACCGGCCAGCACACCCACCATCAGGAACTGGATGAGGAAATATTCAACTGCGGTCGGCGCACCTCCACACAACGGTTCCGTGACGGAGTTCATATGACACCGTTGACTCTCTGCGCCCGATCAATAGCCCTCTTCCGAGGGCGTCGCGCCCCTCCCGCCCGCTTCACGAGGTAAGGAGGGCAATGAAGGGTCCCGGAGGCGGCTGCAGTGCTACCAGCAAAGTGCCCATCGCTGTCTAAACAGCCGCAGCGCTCCTCTAGCCTAATAGCTTGTCATACCAAAGAAGTGGCTAGCGGAAAGACGGGTAGTACAACATGTGTCATGGATGCCACGGTATTCGTCCGCCTGCTGCTGCGGGTCCTCGGTAGGCTAAGCTAGGTTCCGATTTGTAGTCGACTGCTCTTGACCATTTTTTTTTTTCTCCCTCCCGCGGAAGATGTGTTGGCAGTAACTTCTTAGATCGGTTGTTGTTCCTTGTCAAAGTTGTAAGAGGCGTTAGACGCCTAGTGGAACTAGCGGATGTTGCACATGATCCGCGAAGATGCCGGTTATACCCCTTGCGGGATAGCCGTGAGATATGGGGCTGTTAGTGGTCAGTGTTGATGCTCCAGGCTGAAGAAACAACTCGGAGCTGAGTGCCTGAATAGAACGAGACAAGGAACAGAAAGAACTTGAGGGCTCGCGGGCACTAGGTCATTGGCTGCGGCGGTTGTTGAGGCCCGCCGTATTGCGAAGTGATGAGGGCTCTCGCGGTACCAAGCGCCCCCCGTGGGTCGAGAAGATGGAGAGCCGCGGTCATCCATGAACAGGCAATCCATGTAAGCACGACGTTCAGACGCTGCCGCGGTCATACCACGAAGGAGGGCCGGGGAGAGCCAACAAGATTGGATCAGGAAGCGAGCCGGCACCTGCGTCTGCGTCTGCGCCTGATATTGTCAAAGTTCGTCGCAGCGAGAAGCGTGCAGCCGCGAAGGCACCACTATGGCCGGTATTGTCCGCGACTACTGACGCTAAAACCCTTGTTACCCTCGTTCCTCGTCGGCTCTTGGCCGCGCGAGTGTGACGGAGCGACATAAATTACCCAGTAGTCTGCTTTCTCGTCCGGAGGAGACCAACGTTGGGTCTTGGTTCTGCGTTCTGCATCGCTCAACGCAGGGCGACCGAAACTTGTCACACATGGCTGAGCTTGACCATGTCCACTTCCCACTGCCTGCGCCATGTACCGGTCAAGTAGCAGCTACCTGGGAGGCTCAAGAAGCACCGAAGATTGAGACGCATTGAGACGTATCGCCATGTACCGAGCGCGTATGGTTGACCGAGCGAGGTCAAAGGCCCAACACTCCAACACTCGGCTGTACCGTCAATAAAGTGGCCTCTGCGCTTATGCAACAGGGCTCAGGGCGGAAACGGCGCTGGCGGAAGGGAAAAAAGTTCCAGGTTGGTTGCACCGTCCCAAACCCCTTCGTTCCATTGCGGCCGCCAATGCGTGCATCGCGTCAAAAGGGAAAAGGAGAGCCGTGGAGTGTGAAGTCGATCAAGGTTGGAGCTTAGATTGATTGGATGCCCAACTTGAACCCGGTGAGAGGTGACGGTGCCAGTTGGGCAGGGCAAGCACAGGCAGTGGCCAGTGAGCCTCACAGGAACCGGCAGGAGTCAATAGGAGCCAGCAGGAGGCGGGCAGCGTGACAAATGAGGAAACCACCGGGGGCCACCCTACAGGGCGCCTGCCACTTAGACCGGAACCAAGTCCCGACGCCGTCGACAGTGCCGGTCACTGTGCGGTCCAGGCATTCCGCAGGGCAGATACAGTGCCCAGCCGCGCCCGCGCCTCACTGTGGGGCGTCGGCTGCTGTCGAAAATCTACTCGCTGCGCGCGCGGCTGTACGATTCTGCACCTCTTTTCACACTTGAGCAACGCGCCTGAAACGACATGATCTCACCATCACAGCCGATGTTGTCGCTGACGCCCTCGACGGCCGCTTGGCCCAGCCAACCCAACGTCTGGCTCGAGCCAACCCGCGGGAGATCTTCCAGGCACCATCATCTCGTAGGCACCATCAACTCGTTGCCTCCTCGCCCGCTTCTGCCGCTTGTATCGACTCCACAGCGCGCTCTGCTGCTGCCTTGGGAGCCGGTTGAAGTGGTCACGGACTGCTTGAAGTTGTCTCCTCGTGTTGGTCCTCGTGTTGAGAGTCGTGCGCTTGGGCGGTGCCCTACCAACAGTATGCTCTCAGCAGCACATACATTGGGCTTACCGGGGTGCAACGTCTAACCGGCTCGTCTTCTCATCGTCATCTTGACAACTTGGGCTGAGGGCATGATCGCGACTTCTTCCAGTTTCAACTAGAACACCCGGGAAGGATTTCGACACGTTGCCCATTTGCTGAGCCTCGGACTGTTGGTCTCTCAATCTGCAGCTTTCTGGTCTTCCCGTTCGACAGCAATGCGGTCAAAACGCAGCCGGATACTTGACATGCCTTGTTCTCCCTAGCTTGGATTCTGTGTAGAGTGAGTGCGGCCTCCCCCGACTCGTCATGCCTGACATTTCTCGGAACCGACTGCGGCCGGCTCTGTGACCACGGGGCCAAATCTCATCATGCATCTACTTCAAACTTTTAAAGACCCAAGGCCAGGGCCCTGGCACATTGTGTAGCAGTCAAGTGATTGTTGCCGCTTTTGTCTTCGCTCCCAACAAATTCGAGCAAATACGAGATTTCGAGTTCGTTCGGAATCACCAGCAGTTCTTTGATGGCCTGGAATCAGGAAAAACTGACAGGCTCCATGCATGAGTGGTCCTAGTGACACCGCCGTCTAGTCTTCATCATCATACCGCGGTAGGATCGGCCGCTCAGACTCACGACGCAAATGAACCGGTAGTCGCCGATTTACTTTCCGAGAATCAGGAATCGCGGTTGGATGCACAACCCTTGGCTCTGCACTATATTCCCTCAGACTTGCCTAAACTCTCCGACTCTATTTCCTGTCGAGCAGTCGATAAAAACAAGTTTTGCTTTGAAAGCCCGTTTGGGCAAGCCACATGCCGATTCTGAACCTCTTCGTCTATTGTTTCCTTTTTTGCCTTCATTTCAAGAATTCTAGTTGACCAAGTCCGATGCTATGCCGCGATTCGGCTTATCCGCCAGATGCGGTTGAGATGTTGACGAACAGGTCTTGGCCGCAGGACTACGAGGTCATCAGTCTGGTTCTGATTTGCCTGGCGTTTTTGATCAAAGACTTTTGCCGCGAGCTCGCGGCAAGGGCTTGCTAGCACCGGCTCTAAGAGTTTAGACCGTTCTTCCTATACCCTGTTACGCGAGGGGGTTGGCGGAAGTGAGGTGATTGAAAGCTGCAGTCCCCTGTCTAGTGCGTTCATTGCCGATCAAAACAAAGGACTCCTCGCTCGAATCGTATTCGTCGCGCGCTCGGTTGTGAGTCTGTAGCTCCTTCAGTGGTTGTTCGCGAGTCTTTGGCGCCATATCGAGCTGCTAGATGTGATGTCTAGACGCATGCACGGACGAACCAATCAGGGGAACTTGTTAGCGCCGCCCTTGCAGCAGCCAGTCGCTCGACCCCACTACCCCTGGCAAACCACGCAGGGCGAAGACCCCTGTCTTATTCTCGAAGCTCAAAGGCGACTTCACCTCAAACTTATACGCATATACTTTAATCATGCTACACAACAAGCGCCGCTCTCACAATTCAGCAAGTTCAGCCGGCTTCTTAAGAATTGGCTAAGAATAATGTGAAGCATACATGAAGGGCACATGAAGCCAGTCCTTGATTCAGCTGCAAGCCGGTTGTGGCTGGCTGCGTACGATCAAGGGTCACAACGTCGAAGAGGGTCGAGGAGGGGGAAGAGTCGTCTTGGACGGAATTTATGGAGCTATTAGAATGACGGTGTGCGTGATATGGGTTTCTGCACCTTGTCACTTTGGTCACCAACGAATTTCCAAGTCGTCTTAGGAAGGAGAAGCTCAACTCAGGGCTTAGGGATGTCTCCCCGAAGCGAGCCTTCCCGCATCTTCCTTGGCGGTGTCGGTTCATCTCAAGGATTTCTCCTCAAAGGAATTCCCTGTGTCGTTTGGGCATGGACCTGGCTGCATGCAATGTATCCTTTTCATGATATCAACCAAGGAGCCAACACGCTGAACATGATCCCATGTCGATCGACGTGTGACGAAGACATCAGTAGCACAGCTCTCGAATTGCGTCATGGGTTTTGTGGAGATGAGCGTGAATATCGGTGCGTTGAGCGCTGGTTTGCCAGCTTGGATGAGTTACGGAGCAGACTTGCAAAACATATATCTGCTGTGAGGATTCTGAGAATAGACACCTAGGCACGCCTGACGGCAGCTGTAGGGCGGCGGTCAATGGAAAGTGGGAAAGCTCCGGATCTGCTGCTGCGAACCCCTTCGATATCCTCTCGGAAACTCAGCTTTCGGGCGAACTGAGCTCTCTGGTATGGGAACTGTTGGCGGTTTATCAAACGGCGTTGTTGGTGTGCCGTGTCTCGGCCGGGTCTGTGTCAAAGCGGAGTAGATGGGTGGCTGCTTCTAGGAGCGGTCCTCCCCGACATGACGCATGGCCGGAATGTCAAAGCAGGGAGCGGATTGATGGCCCGTCGCCCTTGATGTCGAATCCAAGGAGCGTGCCAACAGCCTCGAGATTGCCAACTCCCGAGCAATCCAGCTACACGCTCGTATTGTCCAATGTGGACTTGGCTAGATAGGTATTCCCGAATCCTAGAGTGCCACGTCCGTGAAATTGACGCTGGATGACTAAAAGATGGCACGATGTTAATCAGTGGACGCTTTCAAATTCTTTCTCCCCTCCTACCCTCATTTCTAACCCTTTCTTCCTCCTTGCAACTCAGCGAACTCGAAAGCAGTAGCGGAAGGAGAAATGCCGAGATAGTGGCTCTTCTCCGCGCTATGCTGGGTAGGCTGAAGGCTTCGACCACTGCAAGTGCACGTCCATCAGGATACACGCAATCCGATGCTACGAAGCCGGTGTCCGGCGTCTATTGATTGCTAAATACAGCTAACGATCCACCCGATTGTCGGCACTCTCCGGTTATCTTCGGCGTCCGACAGGCGCATCTACTCAACGTGGCCTTATGTAGTGAGGAAATAACTGCTTGGGGGTGAGGCCTACGCATACAATGCTGACACAGAGGTATGCACCAAAAATTTGGTGGCCGCAGCTTCCGTTCCTAGGGGGTGACGGCGGACGGGAACGGCCTGAGATGGTGTCCAGAGTTCGGATTTCGAGTGGCCGGCGCTTCCCCGCAATCTGCAACCCTAGACACGATGTTCTCGTGTGGCTCCGAGATGTTCCCTGGTCCTGGCTATGGACCGGGACGGCCCCCAACTAGCCCCATGATCGCCGTTACTTTGATGGCCTTGGTTTCGAACCTTTTCTAAGTTCGTCGCATTATAGAGCCTCAAGTGGAGTTTCTTGTTGCGATGGCCGTTGCTTCGTTTCCCTAATTGAAGCAAGGGGGAGCAGGAGCAATCTTAGCTTGTAGAGTTGAACTTGTATTTTTGCGCCGTTCGGCCTTTTGCTCGTAAGCTCCCGGCCAGCGCTGAACGATCCCCCCACGTCCGCTCGGGCCAGAAAAGCCGCGGCCACGCTGCCGGTGATCAAGGCGTAGCCACGGCCGGGCCGGGCAGTCATGCCAATAAGAGCGTGACTGCATTCCCACCCTTGCGCTGTCATGTGCGCAGCGTGCGTTCGGACTGGCAGACAGAGCGACAGCCAGGCCGGCAGGCAATGTGACAGGGTTCCGAAACATGGCATCGGGGTCTGGGGCGCTCGGGGTGCTCAAGGGCCGCGAGTTGCCTGGGATCTGAGCGACGGGACTCAGCGGGATTGGTATGGGGGGTTGCAAATGTCGTCAATCTGCGACATAGTCTCGCTTGGCCAAAGATAGGCTTCCCGGCTCTTAGTCTGAGGAATTGCGGGGACACGGACTTGGGTTGCGAAACGCCAAAGATATGATCGATCCTCGAGCATAAAGAGGACGGCTTCCCGCCCTCGACGGGCTTCTTCTCCCTTCTTTCTTCAGACAACAACCAGCCTACCTCGCTTTTCTCTCACTCTCTACAAAGTCACCGATCTGCTCACCTCAGCCAAACGCCAACTTTCAGCAACCAGCAACCAGCACCGCCCCAAACCCTCAAACACTCCCACAGGATTCAAAATGTCTGCTCCCCAGCCTCCCCAGAAGTTCCTCTCCCTCACTCCCGTACCTACTTCTCGATTCCTCTCTCTGGCCCCCGCCACTTCTCCTTCCTACCCTGTGAAGCCTGCTGTCCGGTCTCACAGCCGAGCGGTATCTGTACCCGAGAGCCAACCCGCTCCCCTTCCTCGACGAACATCGAGCGGCTATCGAATCCTGAAGCTCGGCCCAGTCCACTACGGCGAGCACGCCGATGAGCACAAGACGGACTTCCACGAGGTTGTCCTTCACTAAGCCAATCGCTGACATTCACGACTACATGAGCGTCTTCGTTTCGGTTCATGTCATTTTTATGAAAACATGGAGCATTCAAAATTTGCGCAATGGCTCGTAAAACAAGAAAAGCCACTCAAAAAAGGAAAAAGAAAAAACTTCATGAGTGTCTCTTCATCATTGAGCAACGGAAATGGGAAAACGTCTCATCATTTACACCGAGGAACAAATTCGACAAATTTTCTTTATTTCTGTCTCTCCCGGCCCCCTCTTATCACCCCACAGAAAATTGGAGATGACGACAGAACGAAGCACAGTCATGATTACAGAGTCGAGGAGGAGAACTCGGCTGAAGGGAACAATGGAACTTGGATCGCGGCGGGCGCTTGGGTCTTGATCCCGTAGTATTCTGAAGCAGGTGGGGGCGAAGTTGGCGGTGGTTTTAGCTGTAACTGCGTTTCACTCTTTAACGATAAAGCAGTGTTTATTGCTTGGCGATGAATCAAACCGGCGATCCGGCAACTTTTTCCAGACTTTTCTGTGTTTTTCTGTCTGTGTGACATGAGAAATTGCGACTGCTGCGTCGCCCAGCGATGCACGTATGCAGACTATGCCCTGATCAACAGCTAGTTCACTGTCACTGCATAGGGATCTAGGGCCCTAGAGGCGTAGTCCCAGCGACTAGCCCCCATGCCGTCGTTGTACGGACGTCTATTCGCCCGCGTGAGTGTAACTAATCCTGAAACATAATAAGCCAAGCTTCACCGCACCGAGCCTCCAACACCAAATGCATTTCCGCAAGATCCGCCACCGCTGCCCCCGGGAGCCAAGCTACACTGACACGCTTCCCACCAAACTCGGTAGTTTTTTTTTAGTGGTAGTCGGTCCGGCGTTTGCTGGGCACTCCGTCAGAGTCGGGCGCGCTGTTCCAAATCTCGCGGCCTCGGACAGGGGTCCCTCAAGGTAGCCCCTCCATCTCCTCCAGGTTGCCCCTCCATACCCCCCCCC
>JAMYIC010001565.1:0-13476 GCA_024112705.1 Microcera coccophila
GGGGGGGGGGGGTTCTCTTGAATCTCCTACTGGTGACCCGCCTTTCGGAGGGTGTTGGCAAGCCACTCGAGACCCTCGTACAGACCATCTCCAGATGTAGCACAGGTGGACTGAATGTACTGTGGTAGGAAAAGTATTAGCATGTGACTCCACGTGAGGGGTGCCGAGGGGTAAATTGGAACGAAAGGTTTTCGACATACCCAAGCGCGTTGTCTCAAGCTGTGAAGGCCGAGCTTGTCTGTAATCTCGGCAGCGTTCATGGCGTTCTGAGGCAGGTTAGCAAAACTCAATGGTGATGTTGTAAACGAGGGGTTGCAAAGATGGTGCGAAATAGGGGGAGTGGGGAACTCGGTGACGTACGGGAAGATCCTGCTTGTTGGCAAAGACGAGGAGAATGGCATCTCGGAGCTCGTCCTCGTTCAGCATGCGCTGGAGCTCCTCTCGAGCCTCAACGATACGGTCGCGATCGTTGCTATCGACGACAAAGATGATGCCCTGGGTGTTCTGGAAGTAATGCCTCCACAGAGGTCGGATCTTGTCCTGACCACCGACGTCCCACACGGTGAACTGAATGTTCTTGTACTCGACAGTCTCGACGTTGAAACCTATGAGAAGACGGATTAGGATGGGCGCATGGAGGGAGGGGGTGTCGATCGGGGACTCTGATCATACCGATGGTGGGGATGGTGGTGACGATTTCACCAAGCTTGAGCTTGTAGAGGATGGTGGTTTTACCGGCAGCATCGAGACCGACCATCAGAATTCGCATCTCCTTCTTGCCCCATAGTCGATCGAACAGCTTAGAAAAAGCGAGACCCATGATTGCGGTTTGCGGCTTCGACGCCTTATCGAAACAGTATGGGAGAGATTGAGGTGGGAGGAAAAAATAGACCTGTGCTTCGAGTTGCCACGCGGCGGAAAGTCAGCAAAGGGAGTAGCGACGATAGAGGCACGAGACGAGGGACTTTATGAGAACTGATAGCGCGAGAGAAGAGGGGAAACGATGCGGTCGATGAGTGAGACAGTGGTACAGCTGTTGGCGGTGGGAGATGGATTTTATGGTCGAGATGTCGCGAAAGGACACCTAGATGTTGAGCGAGGCAGCGCACATAAAGACGTCTCGGGCCTGGACTACCGGGCCCAAGGCAGGCTGCCGCATTTCAGACCAAGGCTGAAGACGGGCGAGGCAGGGGAGAAAAGGACGAGCGGAAAAAGCGCATGGACTGAACGACCAGGTTATCCATCGCAGAGGGAGACTCACCTGGCTGTGGGGGCAGGTTCCTCGGGTTTGGTGGTGTAGGAGGATGACGATGATGGATTGGGAAAAAAAAGTACCCTTGGGTTGTCGGTGTAGAGCGAGGACTCAAAGGATGAGACCAAGAGACTACTGGGAGTCCGGGAGGCGGAGGGGTGAGAGGGCGAGTGCGGGCGAGTGGCTTGAGTGCAAATAGTGGGCAGTTGGGCAGTTGGCCCCTGTGCTCAGTGGATGCTGAGATTTTTTGTTTAGGGGGGGAGGGGGCAGAGGGGACTGGTCAGCGAGTGATAAGGTACTTCCGAGGAACCAACCCCTTCCCCCAAGCTCCACCCTGCCATCGCGGGATAGCGGTTGGCTGTCGTGGTAGCATTCTCGTATCTCCCGTCCTAGGGCCCTGCGATTGGGACCAATTGCTACCAATTGCCGTCACGCAGTGGGCAAGCCACAATCACGCTACCCCTTGCTCCCCTCGGTAAAACCGTGGCTGAGGGCCAGCCGTCACTAAAGAGCCCCCTAGAAAGCGCTGGTGCGGAAAGGTGTCAATTCGCGATTCCGATCTACAGCTTCGCAAGCCCGAGGAAAAGGATTCCCACCAAGACAGCTCACAACATAGCATATCCTCACGAGGCGTCAACCAATATCTAGTCGAGCATGCATTTCCTCACAGCTGCGAGGGCTTTCCTCGCTGCCGCCGTCTTTCAGGCTGCCACCGCTCACAACATCGTCCTGCCCGCCCACGGTCGAGAATGCTTCCACGAGAACCTCCACAAGGACGACACCATGACCGTCACCTTCCAGGTTGGCGATCGCGAGTTCGGGAGCGCAGGCAACCTTGACGTTGACTTTTGGGTAAGCGATTGGGTCGGCGGGCTGGGGCCATCCCGAGCTAGCGGGAGAGGCAGCAGTTTGAGCCAAGTGCTAATCATAGCCATCTGGACAGATCACCGACCCTACCGGTCAATACGAGGCCAACGAGAAGGCCGTTTCCAACGGTGATTACTCTTTCACCGCAAAGCAGGACGGAAAGTACAACTATTGCTTTGGCAATGAGCATTGGGGCGCCAATACCAAGGAGGTGTCATTCAACGTCCACGGAATCGTCTATGTCAGCGAGTCTGATGTCCCGGCCGATCCCCTCGACAAAGAAGGTATATCAAACTCTCCACCATCCTATCAACAGCCTCGTGCCTCTGACTCACCTATTTCCAAACAGTCCGCCGTCTCTCCGAGCTCCTTGCTCAGGTCAAGGATGAGCAATCGTATATCGTCATCCGAGAGCGCACCCACCGCAACACGGCCGAGAGTACCAACAGCCGAGTCAAGTGGTGGAACATGTTCGTCATTGGCGTTGTTATTGGCGAGTCGCTCTTCCAAGTCTGGTGGTTACGACGCTTCTTCGAGGTGAAACGTGTTGTTTAAGAATGCCTCCCGATAGAGTGAGAGGAGAGAGACTTCAGGGGCCACATAGCTATGAGCTAAAGTTGCTGTTTCTGTGATACCCGTGATTGCGAGGACCTTGCTGGCGCAATATGGGGACTTGGGAACTTTGGTGGGATGTTATGATAAAAAGCAGTAAAAGGTTTTGCGCACAGGCGGTAATAGAACGAAGCGTGTGTACATTAATCACGGGTAGTATGTACGAAGATGAGCGGTGGGAGATGGACTAACTATCAAGAATTGAACAGAAAGGTTCACTTTGAGCATCAAGAAAAGAGCAAGAAAATCGGCATCTATCCTGTTTATATCTTAGGCGTACCAAGTCCTAACGCCCCTGCTCTATAAGCCGCTGGTAAATATACACGTCATTCAGAAGCATCCAATTCGTCTAACTATCGTTCACCAGCAGACGTAAAGCCAGTGAAACCAAACTCCGAACGCCAGACAAGATCCCTCAGACTCAACCCAGCAGCAGTTCGTGCTTCAAATCATCTACGCAGACGGATCGGAAATGGGTGCGTCCTCAACCTCCTCGGGAGGTACTTCAACAGGCAAGTCGACATCCTTGACGGGATGAAGCAACATAGGTGGCAGACACATTCTTCCCTCACCGCCGCGCATATTGCCGACACCACTTCCCTCCTTACTCGAATCCTCTGTCATCTCAAACTCCTCACCGCCATCATTGTTGACCTTGAGGCCTACCCAGCGCCTGTACAGATTTGGTGCAAACCCTGAGTTATAGTACCATGACAAGCCTTTCAGATTATGCTCTCGCGCTCCGAAGACGCTTGTCCGTGCCCCGCCGCTTGCTCCATCTTTGCCGCCGTTATATGTCGACGCCAAATATTCGACAGGCCACTCGCGATCAATGTACACCGGATGAGGCGCAAAAACAGCCTTGAAGCCGTGCTGCAGCGCAACAGTAGCGGGCCACATCTCTGGGAAGGCGAATTGCTTCTTGTGAGAAGTCATCTTGTGCATCGTCAATAGGAGACGGCGGGACATGCGGGAGGTGGTTATAATGTTTGCCCGTCGGGGGATGGAACCAACCGTTTTGTTGAAGCCAGTGATATCGTCCTTCAGAAGCCATTCGGTGCCTTCGGGGTCAAACATTGGGCTGAGGGAGATATAATCCGCCTCTTCGCCAACGCCCCATTGGTAGCGATCACGCTCATATGAAGCTGGAGCAACAGGGTCATTCTGAGGCTGAAACCAATCTTCGTCGCTCGGAGCACGCAGAGGGCCCCAGACAGATTTGTCATTCTTAGAAACCTTATCGGTCTCCTGATCCTGGGTGCCGTGTATATTCTTCCAGACATTGTCAGGATCGATGGTTCCCATTTCGGTCTGGACACGAGCCATTTGCGAGAAGTCATCCCAGCTACCGTGAACGGTTGGAATGTAGAAGCGACCGTTGCGCTCCCAGAGGCCCTTTCGCGGCTGCTTCTTTGCCCACGTCTCAAGCTTGGAGAAGAAATCGTAGTAGTGGCCCGTATATCGAACGTCCATCTCCCATTGCCAAAAGTGGTCGTACTCGGGATGCATGTAGGCGAAGTATTGCATCGCCATAGTCAGACCACGGTATACTCCATGTACAGGCAGCTCGGGACCTCGGGTGTACAAATCGTGGATTCCCTGATACATCGCCAACATCTGAGTTACGGTCCAGAAGGTGACCAAGCCCTGGAACTCTTCTGGAACAGCATCTTTAATGCGTTGCTCGTAGACTTCGTCGTCGGCCCAAATGGGGTGAGCTGCGTCGTTTCTGACCTGTACGAGGAGATGGATATCGTATCGACCACCAGAAGCCAGAGCCAGCTCGGAAATGATGGATCGTAGGTTGGCGTAATCATCTTCGCGCCAGAGATACTCATCCCAGCATCGAATCACTACAGCAGTTCGGGACTTCTTAGCAACCTTCTTTTTCCCGCTGCCAGAGGGGTTATCATCAGCAACAGGAGCTTGGGTGACTGTCTCGTTTATCCGCTTAGTGCTCGTCTCCTCGTCGCGAGCCTCCAGAGATGGGCTAGCGGAATCACCAATGAAGAAGCCGTGGGGTTGAGGCGTCTTCTGCGGAAGCTTCCGGAATCTCTGCGAGTTGGCCTGGTAGCATCGGCGTTGGACATCAGCCCAGTTGACTAGTCGATAGTCGACACGGGGGGTCGTCTCCCAGACAGAAGCTGAGCCCTCGTTCTCGCCATGCTCACCAGTACCAAGACCACCAGTTCTCACCGAATAGCCGAAACCGTAGGGACCGTATCGGCCATAGCGGTCGAAGCAAATATCCTCCGGCAGGCTCAAAACCTCGTAGGACCCAATCACATTTTCCGGGAAGCCTTGCGGGCGGCCATTGTAGTACCTAGGCTGAGGAGGTCGAATGGTGCTGGCGGCGTCGAGGAAGCATTCTTTCATGTTCTCCTCCTCATGCCTGCCAACGTACTGGGCCCAATCCTGGCTCCTGGAGATGTTTCGCTTGGAGTGGGGCATGTCTTGTTTCTCCTGCTCCTCTATCTGCTCCTCATCGAGCTCGTTCTCCTCCTTCAGTTCTTCCAACAAGGAGGGTTCGTCCTTGAACCGGGGGTATTCGGGCTTGTTCTCTTTGAGAGAGACCAGAGTCCTGATTCCGCCATAATACCTCTCCAAAAAATCGAATCTCTCCCATACTGGGGGCGGTGGTGGCCGACTGTCGACCTTCCCGTTGGCAACCTTCCAATTCTCTACCTGGCTTGCACGAACCAAACTCAGGATCATGAGAACAACAAGACCAATCACAGCGCAGATCAAGTAGCGTGCAATCTTCGGCGGTAGCCGGTAAGGGTAGCATCTCCCATTCCACCTAGAGGGTTGTGTATTGGGCTTCGGCAGAGCCAAGAGACCACTACTTAAAGACCTCGATGTGGTTCTCGAGGAGCTGGGTGAGGAGTACGCGGAAGATCCGGGATCGGTATCGTCATCAGAAGAATAATCATCATCGTTAGAGTAGCGTTCTTTGGTAGGAGAGTCAAGTTGGTGATAGAGCGGTAGGCGCTGTTCGCGCGACCGCAAGGCCCTTGGCAAGAGCCCCATCTTGTCTTGCTTGATTCTGAGCAGTCTTGAAGGGCGAACGTCAAGACGCGGGAATGGGCTCAGGAATGAAGCGTTCCTACCGGCAATGTCTGTAAAGACAATGACGGCGAGTGACTCAAGGGTGTCTCGCTTCTTCGTCCAGTATTTGAGGCTAATATGGAACTCTCGATTATAAAGCGGAGGACAGATGGCTAACGACAGTAGATAGGCAAGAGCTCAAAGTCAAAGCAGGATCATGGATGGAAGAGGCTGAAAGTAAGGAAGGTGTAGAAAACGTCGTCGGATCCCTAACCAGTATCTTTGCCATTAGTAGCTTGTCGTTGGCCATCATTCGCTGCTTTGTTTTGTTGCGGGTCATCGCTGTTGCGGGGCAACCAGCTCTGCCCAGGATGAGGTCGGTGGGGGTGGTGAGGCGACGGGGCGACGGCAATCTCACACCTGGCGGTACATTTGTTGGACCACCGAGAGTGTCGACTTACCTTGGCCATGCCAGCACAGCACGGCCAAGCCAACGCGTGTAATGGTGCTTCCCCTCAACACCTGAGATTTGCGAAGTACCTCGTTACTTCGTACACGTGTACAGTAAGGTCAGGTGCCTTGCCTTAGGTACCTAAGGCACCAGGAGGCAGTGATTTCTACCGCCGGCACTCGGGTCTGCGTAGGGCTGATGACTGCTTCTCTTATCTTCACCAACCATCCCGGCATTGACCAAAGAGCTTTCGCCGACGATCCGTCCTCGCTATTCTCTCCTACTAATTGACGTCAGAACAGCCGATCCTCGTAGTTTATTGCCTGTAGCTGTTTCCAGGCGCTGCGCAAATCGGTTCGCCATGGCGTTTCCCCTCCCCTAGCGCCAGTCCAGCCGCCTCGCCAAAGTCCACTGCAGCAGCTCATCAGTTCAACGTCATAATTCACACCAATCATCCCCTCAAGCGGAGCGTCATGGGACGCTACTCTCTCACCGGCCAGACGGTATGGCTTCCCGCTGTTGGTGATCGCCCACCTTTGGCATTCGTGGGACGCCGGAACTCGCTGTCGTGGGCTTCGTGCTGACCCTGCCCGCGGCCTTCTGACGGTGTGCCATAGCTGCTATAAGTCACAGTTCGTCCAGCCCAGCGCCAAGTCATTGTCCCAGTGTCCGAGGATCTTCTTCTCTCTGCAGACTGGGCTGAGGCGAGAGCAAATCAATCATCCTGGAATACATCTGCATCATTGGCAGGTTGTATCCAATTGCTGACTGCAGAGCACACTACAGTTACTCAAGCAAGCCCCATACGTGATTTAAACTATTTCGTCCTCTCGTACTTATACCAGTTCATCGATCACCACCTGTCTCCTCCCCTCCCCTCTTTCTCTTCAACCTTTCTCCAAACCTCACCGAGGCATTCTGGCCTCAAGTGTGTTCACCATCCTTCGTTCGAAACACTCCCTTCTACCATCAACCCTCTGTCCTCTGCCGACGTCTCACCATGTCCCTGGCCATTACCTCCTCGGAAACCCTCGAGACGTTGCGTGTTCCTCCAGCTCGCCTCGACATCTCAGCGGAAGCCGACCTAGAGACTGCTAAGATCTCACATGAACTACGACAACGTCCCATCTCCGTCACCCTAGACGGCCCAACCATCTTTATCTTGACACTTGCTGTCGTCCTTCTCATCCACTTCCTCGAATCCTACCACGCCGAGGTCTTCGTAAGCCTCATCCCTATAGCCATACTTGTACACAACGACTACCAGAACTTTCTCGGTCTTGGTCCCGGAGGCACACCCTCCACCTTCAAGGGCTATCTTCGCGTATCATGTCTCCGACTGTTGACCCTTCGAGACCCCTTCGTTCCACCCAAGCCTGATCCCTCTCGTGTCCCCAAATCGGGCATCTTGAAATGTCCTCTTCCCTACCGCACCGGCCCTCGCCCGATTGTCGCTGGCATAGCGCCGCAACGGCAGTTAGATCAACATGGCTCTCGGTTCTGCTACCGAGCCCTTCGACGATCAATGGCAAAGTTGGCAGATAGATGTCCCAGTCAGTTCGGAACAGAACGTTCTTGTCTTGAAAAGCATGGCCTAGCGTTGTTCGCGAGACATCCCCTCCAAACAAACTGCCAGGGCGAGATTTGCCACATTCACGACTCAGACCACTCCATGCACATGTGTCTTCATCCGCATGATATCAAGGAGATTCTCAACAAGGGCTGGGGCCAAAGGCATCCATTAGCGTGGCGAGGCCGTTTTCTGCAAAGCCCTGTTTCCCCGGACTTTGTTATGATCTATGCGCCGCGAGGTGAGGCTCTCTGTGAGCTTTGTTTCAGATCTGAACTTGAGAAGCTGATGTCTTACGTAGATGACCAAGAACTCCAAGTTGTTTGCAACATCATTCAGGCTGCGATATGGTACACCGTTGCTGAGGATGTCACGGTGGACATTTGTAGCAAGCCTTCCGAAGACAGATCTTGAACGGCTCAAAATTGTGAGAGGCAGAGAGACGTCAAGAAAATATATGCTGTCAGCTGAAACTAGTCGAGACCTCTCCTCCAGGTAGCATCTCCCCTCGGCGCTCTTGGGTATTGTACGTGGATAAAAACTTCGGAAATGATTATACATGTATGCCTATCACAAATCCTCTTCGTTCTGCTCTTTCTTTGACTTCTTAAACTTCTCACTGCCCGTTGCCAGAAAGGCCTCCACTGAATGCCCATCAAAGCTTCTCCCATGCATGAGTTGGATGCAAGCAGCCGCGGACTGCGCATCCTGAAACTTGACGGAAACTATCCCTTCCGGTTCCAGGTCAAACAGCACCACGTTTGTTACCATACCCAACTTGGCGCACTCGTCCCGGATGTCCTCCTTGATCTCCAGCAGAGCCGCGGGGTCCTCCTCCAACTCCTCAAGGGTGAACATATGCCGTAAAATGACAGTTCTGTCCCACCTCGTCGCGGCCTCTGCTTGTCCGACATATGGATCGTCATCGTCCCAGTCGGCGAGTTTCGCATCGAGTTTCTGTGTTTTCTTGATGATCTTTTGGCGATCCCTGTTATTCTTTTGCGGCTTCTCCTCTTGCTTCTGCGCGCCATCTCCGCCCTCCTGATCGTACTTGACCTTTTTATAGCTTGAATCTGCCGCTTGCACCCGTATCCTCCCCTCACGCGTGCCAGTTGCCGTGATTCTGAAGTCGGTATCATCGAGGAGCATGATTGCCATCTCAACGCTCTGGGGCTTGAAGAAGACGACCAGGGCATCGCCCTTGAAGTTCCCTTGGGTATCCGTATACAGCTTGATCCGCGGTGCGCCGCTGTCAATTTCCTCGGCGATGACGCCGCCTTTTCTGGAGAAAAGCTCATGGACTTCATCCACGGTTGTATCCATTGGGAGCCCAGTGACGTAGACAGCGGTATTCTGTTTGGGCTGCGGAGGTGGTTTCTGCTTCTTGCTCGGGCGTACCGGTTTCGAACTTTCCGGATCCTATGGTAATCAACGATTAGCATCTTAGTTGTCCAGGCAGGTATTGGGACCCGTAGGAGATCACTTTGAAATACGGCAGTCGTTCGTTGCGGATGGGACTCACCTCAGAGCCATTTCCCAGGCCATTCTTCCGCTTTTTTGATCCATCCCCCTCGCTCGTCTGCGTTAAGCTTTCACCTCCATATTCGTGCACTTCATCTTCTAATATGTCCTCCTCGGCAAGCACCCATCGCTTGGATTCTGCGTCAAATTCGTACTCGTCGCCATTGTCATGCACCGCAATAAACTTGTTGTCGAGCTTGGAAAATGAAATGCGATCGTCAGCGTCGAACTCGCGAGCGTCTGTAGGGAGTACCGCGTCCATTGTGGGCAGGTTTGGAAAGAGTAATAATGAAGGGAAGCTGAAGAAATTCGACTGAGCCAGTCGATGTCTATGAGCTAAGCTACGTCAGGGTGCCTGATGCAAGACGTGGGGCGGCATCGCTGGCTTGGTACCTGCAGGGGCCTTATTTTAAAATAAAATAAGAATACAGCCCACAGGGATAAACTCCGCAGTTTCCTATTGTAACTCGCCACAGCGGGATAGGAAGATAGGTTCTTGTTCATCTTATAATAGAAAAGAAGTCTCTGATTAATGGATTAATAGTTATAAAATAAGTATATATACCTTAGTTATAGTTAGTACTTAGTTTAAAAACAAGTAGTGTAACTTTGTACTGATCCGCGGGGCTTGCATATGAACTAAGATTTGTTACAGTATCCGATTAAATCCAACCTTGAAACTCAGGACATAGTAGTCTCACATTGTAGATAACAATGAGCAGAATACGTAGGTAATTCATAATGATCTATTTCCGAACCGTTGCCTGCAGCTCTCGTGTCTGCATGTCTAAGCATTTGTACATGAAGCCAATTATTATTGGGGCGGTCGACGGAGCCGTGCAACTGGCTTTGGGTGCTCTCATTCAGCGCCTACATCTATTTCTTCTCGTCCTGCACCGTCTTCTTGACGCCGTCGACAAACGCCTCAACTGCAGGGCCTCCACCCATGGGCATACCGTTACCCGGTAGGTAACCGCCATTCTGCACTTTTACGTCAAGGGCTTCCGCAATAGTTGGCAACCCACCATCTCGGATGGCCATGGTCAAGCTATCAAGAGCTTGGCGGAACTGAGGACTTCGCAGAACCTTTTTGAGCAAGATTCGCTTACGGTCAAGAGAAAGCGAGGCTGTAGCAGCCTCCACAGCAGCAGCGGGGGGCTCGTTCTTTCCGTCGACGCCGTCCATTGAGCCGCTCGCTAGGATAATAACTGCCGGTGGGAGGAAGCTGATAAGAGTGTCCGCAAACTCCTCGGTGGCCGAATCGATCATGGGCACGGTGATAGAAGTAGGCAACAGGTGACTGAGATACGGAAACGGGTTGTCTGCATGCTGTTGTTGTTGACCTTGAGACAATCCGGACTGTCCCTTTAGAGAATCAAGGAAGTTCCTAACTGCGGCAGCAGCATCAGGAGCTGATGAAGAAACACTGAAACGAGGTCAGCGAGGTCACGTCAAAGTGAGAAGCCAACGCCGTGAACTCAACGAAATGACACTGGTGCCGATTCTTCTCGTCGGGAGAGAAAATCTAGTAGTACATTGAGAGACCCGTTGTTCCCAGAACATGTGGTTTGAAACCAGAGCCAGATCGTGCCATTGTGAGCAACTATGCAAGGGAATTCACCTACGCTCTCGCTCCATCGGCTCCTCCTTCTCTCGGACCCTCGCCCTCCTCTCTAATGTCCCCTCCGGTAGCATCAGCACCAGCCCCACCGCTGCCACTACCACGGTGGTCACGTCGGTCATGTGTACCTGCAACGTCCTCCATAGTCTCATCGTCGTCGTCATCGTCGTCATCGTCCATCCGATCGTCTGTATTGTTCACAGCTGCCAATTCCCTGGTGACGTTGACCTCGTCGCCTTGCAACAAACGATGGACGATATCACCAATCTTGCGATCGCGGGGACTGAAGTAGCTAGGATCTCCGTTGCGACCTTGAGGCTTTGATTGCATCCAGAACAGGTATCGCTGAGAGGAAGAGGAGAACTTCAGAGAGAAAATGCGACCGTTAGTCTTGGCCGAGGGTTGAGAGGTCGTCTTGTATTCGTATGGCAAGAAGCTGCCGTCCGACGGAATCATCATCAGATCAACCTCTGGTTCATCGAGCGGCTCGCTTCGCTTTCGCCAACAGAAATGTACCAGGTCTATACATGCATTATTTAGCAATTTTGAAAGCAAGAAGGAAACGAGGTTATAATCCCACCATCTTCGGAGTACAGGAAAACGTAGCCGGGCTCGGGGAGCGGCTTCACCTTGTAGGGCTTGGACGAGGTCTACGATGGCAAACGGGTCAGCTCCACGATGCATCCACACGATCAGTTTGAGCTTACGTCGACCTCGCATTGGCCCGCCTTGAACGTAATTATCGGCGAAATCGGCATGATTTCAAGATCGGTCTCCAGCGGTTGGGACGTGACTGAATGATGTTGACGAACAACCAGGCAGACCGAGCTCCTGGACTGAGGTAATGTACGTTACTACGTGGGCTAGTGACAGCCTACGGGGGCAGCTCTTACGTCGACGCTTCCACCCTGTTTGTAGCGCAAGGCAGGGGCAGATCGGTCCGAAATTAATCCACCCTCACCGCCCACCTACCATTGCTCCCTTCGTGCTTCGGCAACAGCCTCATGCCACACCTCACCCACAGGTAAGCTAGCCCAACCACAGGGATCCGATCGAGAAGGAATTTAAGTGAAAAATCTCAAAAACCCCACCTTCTACCATCGACCCGACAACCCCATTTTCTTTCCATCTTCATCTCTTCCCAACTGACTTGATACCCCTTTCTCTTCTTCTTTTCCCTCATCCAAATCCCAAACTTCAAAATGGGTTTCGCCGATATCCTCACTGATGCTGGAGCCAGCAGTACGTTGTGACTTCTGTTCTTACATCTCTTCACCACCATGGTCACTGACAGGTGGACTCAGTGCTCAACAGCTGGTTGACCACTCGATCCTACATCGTTGGGTATGTTTGCTTCATTGATTGATCTCCCAGCTTCACACTCTCTCCCTCAGGCTTCTATGATGAGAAAAATTGGTCCGTGTTTCAGAGGCGGACTCAAGACCCGCTACAAGACGACACAACAAGCACACCGTGCACCTCTGAGCTCTTTTATCGCTCAACATCAAACTCGATGATCTATTTTAAAGATGATGTACTAACAGCCATCTGCAGTCAAGGCCCTTCCCAGGCTGATGTTTCCACCTTCAAGGCTCTCTCCTCCAGCCCCAACGCCGAGAAGTACCCCCATGCTGCTCGATGGTACAAGCACATCGCCTCGTACGAGAGCGAGTTCGCCACCCTGCCTGGTGATGCCGCTGCTCCTTATACCACCTACGGCCCTGAGGCTTCTCAGGTGACCATCAACCCTGCCAAGGCCCCTGAGAAGGCTGCTGAGGATGATGATGACGTCGACCTATTCGGATCCGATGACGAGGAGGAGGATGCCGAGGCCGCCCGTATCCGAGACGAGCGACTGGCTGAGTATAAGAAGAAGAAGGAGGCCAAGCCCAAGACCATCGCCAAATCCGTCGTCACCCTCGACGTCAAGCCTTGGGGTAGGTTCACTCGAAAGCATGCGTCATGTCATCACTGCTAACTCTGTTCAGATGACGAGACCGACATGAAGGCTCTTGAGGAAGCTGTCCGAGCTATTGAGAAGGATGGACTTGTCTGGGGTGCTTCTAAGCTGGTTCCTGTCGGCTTTGGTGTCCGCAAGCTTCAGATCAACATGGTCGTTGAGGATGAAAAGATCTCTGTCAGTGAGCTCCAGGAGGAGATTGAAGAGATCGAGGAATACGTCCAGTCCTCTGACGTTGCTGCCATGCAGAAGCTGTGAGGTGTTGACGGTATATGCCCCTGTACGGATTTTATGAAGCATGAGAGTTCTGATTGGCGGCATCAACGAAGAATTGAAGCCATGTGAATGAGCTAAGAAAAAATGAAAGGGGAAATAGTCATGAAATCACCCTCGTACTCTGCCATAGAACAATGAGTAAATGAAGAATACATGAGTCGTGGACGCAAAGTCCATGTCCGTTCAAGCAAATGCATGTTACGAGCTAGATCTACGTGACGCAACTCGACGACTTAATCGCATCATATATCTTACCTTTCGGAAGTGGCTTCAGGTGGTTTTTTCCTTTTTTTTTTTT
>JAMYIC010001565.1:13600-34869 GCA_024112705.1 Microcera coccophila
AAGCCATGTTATGGCGGGGTAGGCGACCTGAGGTAGGTACCTCCCGGAAGTCCTTTCGGGTTTCGGTCGCGTCCAATCTACAGGCATCCGTCTTTTGACGCGTCGACTCCTTGCACTCCCGTCGTCACCACCAGCTAAACTCCAACGCCGATGCCGTAATCGGGGCCCATCTCTGACGTAGTCTTGAGTTTCAGACAATCAGGGCAGACTTTAGGAGTTCGAATTGGACCCCTCATCCTCTCATACTCAAGATGTACGGGGACTTAGGTAACAAGCTGGTATTTCCAACTTGACCATCTCCAAGAATGGGAGGCTCACGAAGCTCCAGGTTCAACATGCCAAACGAACGCAAAACCTCACTCATCTTCCTCCGTACCAAACCGAAATCGTACGAGCAGTGACACGGGAAGTTCGAGACTTAGACAAGGATGTTACTGAGCTACTCGAGCCCTTCCAGGGCTCTTTCGATCCAAGTGCAGACCAAGCAGTAGCTTGCACCTTACTGGTTAACCACTTATCGATGCGACGGAACAAACGCTGCTTGCTCGCCTATCACCGAACCCGGACAGATAAGCTGGAAGAGCTTGTATGGAACGGCTCTGATGTCGTTGATCTCTCTAGCCAGCAAGTCCGCGAATCTGCAGGGGCCGCACACGGCACATCTGCTGGGAGCGGCGATATGTCAACAAGCAGCCTGAGCCCGCAAGAAGAGGAGTATTTCCGACAATACAGCGATCTGTTAGCTGCTTATAAAGGACAGTGGACAGATATTGATCTTACTGGAAGCCTGGAGCCGCCTCGAGATCTGTTCATTGATGTTCGAGTACTTAAAGATGCCGGAGAGATACAGACTGAGTATGGGTAAGTACAGCCAAGTTGCTTGTTTGCATGAGTTTTGGTTCTCACTAGGTATCCAGTGCAATTACCCTGACCAAGAACAGCCAGTTCTACGTCCGGCAGGGAGATGTCGAGCGACTCATTTCACAGGGCTATCTTCAAAAACTCGGCTAGTCTTTGCAACAAGAATGCATCTATAACGAGAGCGACAAGAGGGTCCCAAACGACCCTTAACTGCGCTCAAGAGATTCTTCCAAGGCTCTTAATCACGTCGCTTCCAAAGCTAGGCGTGATAGCTGGAGCGTCGGTACTCTGACCAATCTTAGCGAGCCTCCCTTTCTATGACGAATCGGAGTGCGCATTGATGAAACTCGTGAGAAATCCATAGGGGAAAAGTCGCGTGCCTAGTTCTCAATGCCTCACGACAGTGAGAAAATGGCTTGGACTTCTCTATGGTTAAGATTTCGGAAATACCCACGGCCATTGCTCGCGTCGAATAGGTGCATTTGATTCACGTTACGCCCAGACAGAGACATGTATATCAACGCCCGCGGATCCTAACCCGAGACATGCAGGCTTGTCGACAACTGGAGCTTAGAGAAGATGGATGGATGGAGTGATGGCCACAGCCGCTGTTTGTGACGAGGAGAACGGATGATTCCTCAAAAGACATGCATACAAGAAACATCTGAGCAAAGATAAGGATATCAGAAGCCAGGCGTTTCAAATTGGAAGACAATTACCTTCAATGACGCCAGAGAGGCGACCAGAGGTGCCATTGATCTATCATGTTTGGCTCTCTTTACCCCCACCTTGGGTGTTACCGGGCAAAGTGACAACATTCGTAACCACAATTAGATGAGAGCGATGAGATGAGATAACGATGCAGCATTGTGCGGTGGTTCAGAAAGGTATGGTGGATGGGTTATACGCAATTCCGTGTGAAAATTATCAACATTCCGACCTGCTCTTCATCGATGACTCCCAACGCCGTCTCTCCTGTCCAAAGGCAGTAAAACCTGCTGAGGTGCGCATGGTATTCAGACACTACCTTGCCTTACTTACGCCCGCAGCCGGTCGATTTTAGCCGTTCATCCCACGCTAAGACAGGCTGGCCATCCTGGTACATCCTCCCTATCCTAGCCCTCGCGGCCTTCAAGCAGGCCTAGTCTCGAGTCTGTGCTCGAGTGACATAAGTGCGCAGGGTGTGGACTTGCTCCGACTGCTTGCAAGAAGGGCGTTTTTTCCGCAAAGTCCACACCACATGAAAAATGCTATGCAGTCCTGCAGGTTTCGCGTGAGGATGGGCGAGCCGGTGCCTGTTTGAGGCGTTTGATGAAATTGCCGAGCACCTTTAAGGTTTATTTCGACATCCCATGATCTACCTCGAGGTAGCATCTGCCTCCCAACACCTGGCCTTGCGTCCACGCAGCAGGTAATGGGTACCAAATCGCCTCGAATTGACTCTTCCAACCGCTCCCCGACCCACTAACATCATAAACTTCGCGCGTCTCTGGTTCTTCAACCCTCGAACCCCCGAACAATCTTCTTCATCTTACGCTCTGCTTTCTTTTACGAATTAAAGCTTCCTCTTCTATATCATTGCTTCTTCGCACCGAACTCATGCAATAGCTATAGCCAACCAGTTCATTCCTCTCTCTCAGGGAGCTTCGGCCAGAGCTTGTCTGCGGATGCCATGTCGTCGCCAGTGGGCTTCTCCCCATGGAGGAGACGAGCATCGAGCTTGTCTTCGCAGCGAGAGGCTCAGCAACAATTACACGATGCCGAAGTTACCAGTTCTTCCCATCTATTCGCGCAACCAATTGCTTCTCTACGACAACTCTCCTCCTCTATAAGCTCAGCTCCCGCCCACAGAGAGCCAATACGTTCTTTCATCCACGGCTCGACACGAGATCGCCCACGTAGGCTTCCACGTTCTTTTTCTTGTACCATGCCCTCGATCTGACGTGCCCATAGTTTCCATCGACGGTTTACACGACGCGCGGAGCGTGCGCGAGGATACGGCGGAGCTCGCGACTTATCTTCTCTCGGATGGCCAAGGTCAACAGAACCCGTCTTTTCTACATCGATCGAGAGCCTCGGTCCACGATATCGGTTGGTCGGATGCGGTTGACGACAGCTCCGTCAATGAGCCTCCGCACGCTTCGGACACCATCGTCGAGGTTTCAGAACCGCCATCTCCAGCTGATCCAGAGGAGGACTTGGCGGATGCGGAGCACGACGGCCCATCCGTCTTATCCAACCTACTGAGAAAGTCGCCTCCGCAGTCAGTAGTGCAGGGCCATCTCCATAAACCGCATCCCGAACACGACGATACACCGAGCGATGTCAGTAGCGACGATGACCAGACCGAATTCGAGCACCGTCGCCAGTCGGGTCAAAGTGAAGCGACGGAGCAGACCCCCCTTGTAAGAAGGGTGTCTTCAAGCCAAAGGCGTAGCTATAGCGGAGACATTGAGAATCAAAAACCTCAATCTGAACGGCACCGATGGCTCAGTGGCCTGGTCGAAGCTGGCCATAAGATGGAGAAGCGGATGACCCATAGCGTTGCGATTGTCCTCAATCCCAATCGATGGGATCGAAAGGCCATATGGGAGAATGCTGTAGTTGCACCAGCATCGTGTCTACCGGCAGTATGTGTAGGTTTGCTTCTTAATATTCTGGATGCATTGTCCTATGGTTCGTGCCCCAAGTAGAATCCCCTCGAGACAACAGCTGATGGAGTCAGGCATGATTCTATTTCCTCTTGGAAGGCCCATCTTTTCTGGCCTCGGTTCTGCCGGGATCTCTATCTTTTATGTCAGCACCATCATATCGCAGATCACTTTTTCATCTGGCAGTATCTTCAGAGGAGCAGTTGGCTCCGAGCTGGTAAGTCCAGTTGTTTCAACTCCTTTCGACCCTCCTTGTAACACTGCATAGATTGAAGTAGTACCGTTCTTCCACAATATGGCTGAGAAGATCACGGATGTAGTCGGCGAGGATCAGCCCGATGCCGTCATCGCGACAACTATTGTTTCGTATTCTATCAGCGCCATGGTTACCGGCCTTGTCTTCTATCTTATGGGACGCTTCAAGATTGGTTACATGGTCGGCTTCATCCCGAGACACATCTTGATCGGCTGTATCGGCGGTGTTGGATTCTTCCTAGTTGCTACCGGATTTGAGGTTTCAGCCCGTTTAGATGGCAGTCTTGATTACAACCTGGATACATTAAAGAAGCTGACCGAACCTGACACTGTCCCCCTTTGGATTACACCCCTTATTTTGGCCATCGTTCTGTTCTATGGTCAGGCAAAGATACCATCCAAGTATTTTCTGCCATTGTTCATCTTGGCAATACCTATTCTGTTTTATTTCTTCGTGCTTGCACTTGATGTCCTGGATACGGATGTTCTACGAGATCACGGGTGGATATTTGAGGGTCCGCCGTCTGGTGAACCGTGGTGGTATTTCTATACATTGTACAGTAAGTTTGAGGTTACGGACTCCGATTGTATCACAACAGCTAACACATCTTGTCAGAATTCAAGCTCGTACGCTGGGACGCGGTGGCAGAGACAATTCCCGCGATGCTTGCATTGACCTTCTTTGGCATTTTGCATGTTCCGATCAACGTCCCTGCTTTGGCTCTCAACTGTGGCGAGGATCATGCTGATCTCGATAAGGAATTGAGACTTCATGGCTACTCAAATTTCCTCTCGGGCTGTTTTGGCAGCATTCAGAACTACTTGGTCTACGCCAACACTGTTTTCTTCATGCGATCAGGCGGGAACAGCCGACTGGCCGGTTACATGCTCGCTGCACTCACTCTTGGGGTAATGGTCATCGGTCCATCCCTCATTGGGTTCATCCCGGTCATGATGGTGGGTACTCTCATATTTGATCTTGGGTTTGAGCTGCTGCTGGAAGCTATATGGCTTCCTCGCAAAAAGCTGAAGCTAGCCGAGTTCCTCACGGTCATCGTGATTGTTTTAGTCATGGGGATTTACGACTTCGTTGTGGGGATCGGAGTTGGCATGGTGTTGGCGTTCATCTCGCTCATCATCCAGACTTCCAGGGTGTCTGCCATTAGAGGCAACTACTCGGGCGACATTGTCTCGTCTACAGTGAGGCGCAACCCCTCACAGCATCACTACCTGAACCAAGTCAGCAGACAAATCTACATTGTCAAACTTACGGGATATCTATTCTTTGGTACCATTGTCAGCGTTGAGGCAAAAATACGAGCCTTGTTGGAGGACAGCGCATTCACCAGACAGCCCATTAAGTACTTGATTTTGGATATGTGGCATGTCACTGGCTTGGATTACTCTGCGGGCGAAGCTTTCAACACAATCAGCAGACTACTCGATAACAAAGAGGTCGTCCTGGTCCTCAGTGGTGTGAACGCAGAGAGCCAACTTGGCCGGGACCTGCGAGCCGTAGGACTAGGTAGCGATGGCATCGAGGTCATGATGCTTCCTAATCTTAACTCGGCATTGGAGAGTTGCGAGAACGAACTTCTTAAGACACTCTACGCTCGCCAAGAGGAGCTGACCTCAACGAAACGCTTCGCGACTCCAAATCTGGACGTTCCCGATACAAAGACGTCAGCTCTACCTACTATCGACGCACCATTCAACTCGCCCCGACGCAATCACCTTGTAGAGGCTGCCCACGACGCTCTCACCAGCATCGATGTTCAGAGACCATCAAAGTGGCAAAGTTTCAAGGAACCCCTTCGGCTTATGCTGCAGATTTTCCAAGGCCTCAGTGACAAAAATGAAGATTTCTGGTTCCCTGCAACATCCTACTTCGTTCGCAAGGAGTTCCCTGCCGGTACGGTCATCTTTCGACGCGGAGAGGCAGCCAATGGCTTCTATCTGGTGGAGCGCGGCATAGTTCGTGCCGAGTATGATCTTCCACAGGGTTGGTTATGCGAGAGCATCGTGGCGGGAACAACGTGCGGCGAATTGCCATTCTTTTCAGAGACAGAACGAACTGCCACGGCAGTGGTGGAACGAGACTGCGTGATCTGGATGATGGACCGAGAGAATTGGGACAGGATTCAGGAAAGGGAACCCGAAGTTGGAAGGGAGCTGCTGAGGATCTCCCTCAAGCTCACTAGCGAACGCATGAGCGCTATTACTTCATACATATTGACTACTGCGGGGTAGATGGTTGCCCTTGACAGCATGTACAGTAACATCCAATATCATCAATCAATTCGAGCCCCGCTTGAAATCAAGCCGTCAAGCATTTGCAACTGTCTTAATCGAGGTCCATTCACTTCTGATGTTGTGAGGTTGAGAAGTACTTCTGTTAGTCAGCATCTGCACCTCGCTGTAGGGTAGACAGAGCGCACCTGTTAGGCTAGGCAGCAACTTGACCTTGAACAATGTTTGAAATCTTTGGGTTACCCCTACCTCTCGTACTTTCGTGTCAGCATCTTGAAGCCTTGATACGTATTGCTTTGGCATTGTGGCCTGGGCCGTTTCGTGTGGGCAGTGTTGAAAGTTAATTTAGTACGACGTTGCCACTCCAGCGCCGTGGGGCCCACGGCATGAATCGTTCCAGCCTGAGCACTCGTACTGCTCTGTGAATTTCACCAAGACATTCATTGTTCAAGGGATCTAGAAAAATGCCGAAAACACTTCGTTCGATTCTTGGCAAATCTGGCCGCATCACCAAGCCCACTCGTCCGACACCTGCCAAGCGGAGACCATCACCACCAGCTCCGCGTAGAGCGATACGCAAACAGCCAAGGGAGGAAGAGTACTTCCCTGATGAACTTGATGACTATGGCCTCGCACAGCTGCTTACCGAAGAAGTCACATTACACGATGTCATCCAGGCAATGCGGTACATCCGCACTCGCATGTTCACTCCCGTACCACCCACCGGTCTGAACTCTACACGCACAGCTGAAGTTTTGAATTATAGGCTCGCCATGCCGCACGTTGTTACCACGGGCCACTTAAATGCCATTCTCAACGCGCCGTCCAGGACGGAGAAGGAGGTGGTGGAGTTGACAAGGAAGGGCGTGTTACGGAGGGTCAGAGTTGAGAGACGAGGCGGGGTGGGAGAGGCGCTTATTGAGATGAGGGAATTGGAAGATGTGCTTACAAAGGCAATTGGGAAGGAGGCGACGAGGGTGAAATTCGTTGATTTTCTAAGAGGGAACCCAACGGCTCAACTCATGGACATGGACGTATTGGATACTGGCGAGCTGGATGAGCTCGTGAGAGCTGGATTCCTCACAAGCCCAACGCCCGCAAACCCTGGCAACACACTGGACGTCCGACCCGAAGACCGCACGACTCTCACATCAATCCAACACGTGTCCCGCTTCGCCTCCGGTACCGTCTCCGCCGTTGGTGGTCGGAACGCGATCCACCTAGCCGGCGGTGGAGGAGGAGGAGGCGCCCCAACTCTCACCCGTGCCGAATCTCAAACATCCACTACCTTCCGCATATCAATCCCAGGGCACGGACGCCATCTGAAGCTGGCTGAAGCGGCGGTGGATTGGGTACGAGACACCTTGGGGAAGACGAAGTGGGGGGAAGGGCCAGAGGGCTGGCTGCGAGAACGGTTTGAAGGAGGAGGTTTATATGGAGCGCGGTGGAAAGACTTTTGGGGGGTTGAGTGGGAGTGGGTGCTTGGGGAGGCGGTTGGGCTGGGGGTGGTGGAGGTTTTCGATACACGAAGTGTTGGGAGGGGGGTGAGAGCACTGGGAGGTTAGATGGGACGAGACGATTCTTCACAATTAAGGTTCTGTAAAAGTTTCTGGGGTAAGGAGTTATTCCCGGAGAAAACCTGTCAAGAAGTTGTTTGTTCACACTGGCTTGAGGTCACGCAGCTCCATGATGCGAGCTCCAATCTATACGGTCGAGGTACAAGCATCGAGGACATAATATGTTCTATCTGAGTAACCATTGTTGCAACCTTCGCAATAGCAAACTGTGGTCTATGAATGTCCTAGGTACGTTTTAGCTAACTGACAAGGTAGAATTGCTGGAGCAGACGCTGAGGAGCTACTTCAGAGTTAAGGTTCGCTGACTGAAAGGCGGAACGAGACAGTGACATATCCTGGCAACCGTTTGATCCTCGTTGCATGATTATTTTACCTTTGAACGGCGGCGCGGGTCAGCCATGTGGGAGCCGAACTGCTTCATAGCGTCGGGCAGCATGGGCCACGCATCGAGGTAGCGATGGCGTTGGGCAAAAAGCAATACCTTTAGTATCAACAGGAAGGACATCCCTGAAGTGCTTGGCCGAGAAGTTGCTTTTCCTGTAGTCGCAAGTAAATCAGGTAATGGATACGGCAAGTGTTTGGAACTGTACACGTTGCCACGTATGCTTCGACTGAGAACCAGGGGAATGACCACAATACTTCGCCCTGGAGGACGTGGTGCATTGCATTGATTGGAGGAACAAGCGTGAGACACTGACCAAACCCGTGGAACGCCAACGACCCTTATCAATTAGGGTTGACCCCAGATCCTCAGCATTGGGAACAGAGACGACATTTGAGTGTGAATTGCAGGGGGAATTTTGGACTCAATTGAAGGAATAGCCAGGGGAGAAGACTTTCCCCCATGCCATATCTGAAGCAAGTTGGTCGATCAAGGGCCACAGCCTGGATCCGGGGACCGAGGCATGTGAGGGTACGACAAGGGGTTTGGGAGCAGAGTGCTGGGTGTGATAACGCAGGCGCAGCAGAAATGGTAGAAAGGGGATTCCTGGGCGAATGATCGGCGAGGAGATGCTTTCTGAATGAGTCCTTGTCTCTCAGGGGCGAAGACCAAAAGACTTTGCTTTTTCTGGCTAACAGGAACGACCAATCGCCCTTGAATTTGAGTCGAGCGGAACTCCAACCTTGCACCGAGGGATGATGCAGATCCTTCGCACCGGAATCCACTCGCATCGAATATTGTGTGATCGGTGAGGAGACGGCAGGAAAACCCAGATGCAGTAAGCTTCAATGAGACGTCGTGGCCGACTTCCCAATGACGGCGAGCGAACGCTCGCACTCAAGTCCTGGCGACGAATTCGCCTAAGACTCGAGATGTGACGGGCTGGGGCAGGGAAATTGCCACCACACCGAATCAGCACCTAAAAGGCCGCGATTTGAGGACGCGCATGTTTGATAACTGGCGCGGCCCGCAAAGCAGCCATACTGTGTCCAATGACGGCCGTAACGTGGCGGCCGCTCGTACGAGAAGACCGTCTGGACAACAGCTGAGATGTGAGACAATTGAGAGATATTTTCTTCCTGCTCGTTGGCAGTGCGTCACTCCTACATCCATCCAGGCCGACTATTCGAGGTTGCTGAAAGAGAAGCCCAAGTAGTACTGAAGGGTGACATCGGCAGAGCCAGCCTGTCCGGACATGCATTCCCGCGATCCTGGGTTGAAAACTTGTAGCCCGAGCCATGGATCTCTGGGAGCCAAAAGCAGGTAGGCCCGATGCATCGCCCTTCTCGACAGGCCCCTCAGCGCGGGGGCCGTGATGCAGGACGCCTAGTCATCGTCACAAGAGACCGTTGCGACGTGATACCGAGTCCAAGGCGATATCTCGACCCTCCAAAACATGCAGATCTTAGGGGAAAGGTCCCCGGGTCCAATGGCTGGCTGAGATCTGTGTCGCAACCAATAGGTGGATGGCCTCAAACTTAGCGCGTTGATGCAACGGCCAGTCCAACAGCGACAAAGCCAGAGACGACTGTTTGGGCAGCGATTCCCAGGCTCGACGAGGCTGAATGGCCAATCTCCTCTAGCCGGATGGAGACGAGGGACCCACGATAGCGCGCCGGGGGTTTAACATAGCTAGGGGGAAATTGTGCATTCAGACACTGGCGATGGATCGCCCATGAGATTAGTGTTGGTTCCTGTGGCTTGAAGGCAAGGGAAACGGCGACAAGGGAGGCCGCAGGGGGTAGGGAGGACAGAGTGATCGACGGACGAACGGCTGGGGACGGGGAACGGCCGGCGGAAGACGGGAGGGTAAATGAGCGAAGAGCGAGTGCGCGCAACCGAGGCCTGGGACCGATTGAATCCAGTGATGACGAATTGATAAACTGCAGCCATGCCAAGCAAAGCGCGCAAAGTTGACAGCCCGACGAGGTCTGCGTGCTTTAAGACGCGGGTAAGTTGCTCAAAGGTTGGTTGCCGGAGCGTCTGTGATCTTTTTCCTCGGACCCTGTACCTGACAACCTGGTAGACAGACCTAACCCACTAATCGCCCCATCCTTGCCCCGTCGACCATCCCCTTTATGGCTAGCACCAGCCCAATCCCTCAGCACACGGGTCGCCATTGGGTCTAAACCCTCCCTCTCAGTGGCTTTCGTGGGGTGTCACCCGCCCTGGAAAAGTCCCCCCTCCGGCGTGTTTCTTCGACTTGTCTGGGCGGTCCTCGAGCGGCTTGGTGAGACCATCTCCTTTTAGGCGTAGCAGAGGACCCCCAGGCTGCTCCGGAGGCTTGTGAAAGCAGCACCCGACCTGCATATCGTAATTAATGTAATTACACTCGTTCGCTCGACTCGTCCCAGAGTCACCTGCATTCTCTTCCCTAGACCAGACCGTGTTCGGGCGTCTTTATATTTGTAGAGTCGACGGTTTCGGCGCGATAATATATCTGAGACAGCAAGGCGGCAAGGGGACCGCAAGAAGAGGGAAAGACTCATTTCTCTGTTCCTCTCCTAACGTTCTAGTCCGTCGTTCGACCATTCTTTCCGCAATTCGCCTTGTATCGCGACGTCACGCCACTGTTGGATTTTATGGGAACTCGTCTTAGAATTCGAATACCCAACCGACTTTCCCTGCTCGCGTACTGGAAATCCCAGACATTACTTCTCCTCCCGTCTCGTCGACCTCGAGCCTCTCCCCACTCCAACACCACCACCACCGGCGGGAGACATCCCTCCCGAGCACTAGCATCGAGGCCGGCAGCGACCACGGGACTCCGAGGCGACGCTTAACACAAGTTGGAGCAGATCCTATGTCATCAATCCCTGACCTTGATCTGTGTTTCTGGTCTTCTCTCCCAGCACGACGAAACAGCTCCCCAACTCACCGTTCCCCGACCGACCTGGCCATCATTGTCCCCGTGCTCGAAAAAAAGAAAGCAGCCTGCTGCACTAGCTCGTAGCCACCAACGGCAGTGGGAGCGAGCGCGTCTGTTAGAGCGCAGACAAGGGCCAAGTCTCGAGGATTCCGTGCTTGTCCCTGCCTTTACCGTTCCTGAAGCCGAACGCCTGTCTTTTTGTACAGACCACCATCATTCGACGTGCGGATACCAACCCCCTTCGACACCCCTTCGATTCCCTTGTTGGCCGTATTGAACAGTCCTCTCCTTAACCTGGTACGTGGTATTGTTTTCCTCCTGTATCGTTCATTGCCCTCGCCGGCTAACAATCCAACCTGTCAGGCTGTATGCCCTTCACTCGGTCTCCCGCCTATACGCTACGTACAACCGCTTCTACCACCACTCCCTCTGCTGGCCTTTCTACAGGCGTAACCGACACTTTGAACACTATTGACTGTGGTCTGACATCCCTAGTCTCTCCATGACCAAGGGTTGTGGTCTGACGTATTTCCGATTTGACCTGCGATATTATTTGTGTTTAATGGACCGACCGACCTTCTACGCGTACAACTAGACCTCACCGCAGGCCTCCTACGCCAGACTTGCGAGTGCCTCGTTCTTTTTCTCCCTCTTTCGTTTATATATATATATCTGTTCTTTGATACTGCTCAGCGACCATGGCGACAACACTACCTCGTCCATCTCGGCCGTCGCTCGGTCCACCCAACATGGCTCTGCCCGCATTGCCCGTGAGCAAGACCCGCAAGAGCACCGGGAATATTCCGAGCATACACGGGACGAAGTCAGCGCCTGGAACTCCTAGATCCGGCTTAAGAACACCGTCAGCCATGAGCTCAATACCCGCAGGGTCAGCGCCCACGACAGCGCTTCCACAACCGAAGCTGGGAGCCGCCCTCAACGGTGCAGGTAAAACGTTGAGGAAGAGCGTCAGCATAAACTCGTTTCCGCAACCACCGCGAGGGGACACTCGGGGAAGTTGCTTACCACCCAGCCCGTTGGCGAACGACAAGAACCGACCAGCACGAAAGTCGAGGGTTTCAACGTCAAAGGACTCGGCGTACAATAACTTCAGCTCGAGCACGCCAAGCTTCCTGAACGGTAGCGCAGAGGGAAAATCGATTACGAGCGTACGGATGTCGGATGGCTTGATCAGTATCTCTTCACCTCCTCAGAGCCGAAGCTCTTCGGCCCAGGACTCATACTCGACATCGGCCACAACTTATGATGATCTAGTCGAGGGAGCAGCCCAGAAACCCGAACCTTCGGTGGATAAACGGACGTCAAAACAAGAAGGGAAAGGCAACGTGATTGTGAGCGTGCGAGTTCGGCCAGATGCCAATACCGAGCATGGACAACCGGAAGGTGAATGGATGGTTGACGGGAGGAAGTCGCTCATTTCATATAGAGGAAAAGACGGCGGCGATCACTTTTATGGTACGTGGCCGTGCGGGGATGCGGTAGAGCCATACTGACGCGCAGCAGACAACGTCTTTACGACGCATGATAACAATGCCCGAGTGTATGATCATATTGCAAAACGGCTGGTACGACGAGTGATGGAGGGTTACCATGGGACCGTTTTCGCATATGGCATGACCGGCACTGGTAAGACATTTTCGATGCAAGGAACGGCATCCTCCCCGGGTGTCATCCCACTTGCTATTACCGATATCTTTTCTTATATTCGAGAGACACCGTCTCGAGAGTTCTTGCTGCGAGTTAGCTATCTTGAGATCTACAACGAGAAGATCCACGATCTTCTAAACATGCCGACAGGCGGGGGTTTGGGAGGCAACGGGCAACAGGACGAAATTAAACTTCGAGAAGATAGCAAGAGGGGTGTCTATGCAACCCCTTTGAAGGAAGAGATCGTCCAGAGCCCCACTCAATTGCTGCGTGTCATTGCTCGCGGGGATCAAGCTCGACGGACCGCCAGTACCCAGTTCAACGCAAGGAGTTCACGAAGTCATGCCGTGGTTCAGATCGTTGTCGAAAGTCGAGAGCGAATGCCTGCTGGGCACGCGGTCAACGAAGGCAAGCGATCAGGACTTCTGCCCGGCGGTGTTCGTGTTTCCACACTGAGTCTCATCGATCTGGCAGGCTCTGAGAAGGCTGCGGAATCGAAGGAACGTAGGCAAGAAGGCGCACACATCAATAAGAGTTTACTGACCCTGGGAACTGTGATCGCTAAGCTCTCGGAATGGAAGGATAAGGAGGGCAAGGGTGGAGATAAGGAAGGGAAGCATCTCCCCTACCGGGATAGTAAACTTACCAGACTATTGCAAGGGGCCTTGTCTGGAAACTCCCTTGTCAGCATCCTCTGCACTATTCAGATTGGCGCTGCGGGTAGCGCTGCAGCCGCCAACACACACACCTCAGAAACCATAAACACTCTCAAGTTTGCGTCGAGAGCAAAGAACAGCATTGTCAGTCATGCGAAGAGGGCGGAAGAGGCACTCGGCGCCGGGGGAGAAGGAGGCGCGAGAGTGTTACTTGAGCGTTATCGGATGGAGATTCTTGAGCTAAGGCAGCAGTTGGACAGCCAGGCCAAGAAAAAGAAGAACGACGAGAGTGAGGAGGAGAAAATCCAGACAGCAGCAGAGGAGAGAGTCCGGGAGGCAGAGGCTTCTGAACGACACGAGGAGCAAATTCTTGAGATGCAACTGGCACGGACAGCACTCAAGGAACGGATCGACCATCTCAACCGGCTTATACTCAGCTCCAAATCGTTCGGCGTAAACTCGAACGGGTCCATGAGTTCGCTAGGGCAGTATCCTAGATTCTCGCAAATATCGTTGCCCGCATCCATCCGATCATCCATCGCAACCTCTAATGGAGGAAGACCAGCAATAGAGCGATCGTCTTCGATGACCTCTGCATCCTCCACCATCGGGCGTCGATCTAGCAGTGGTAAAAGGATTTCGGTGGAAGAGCCAGCGGAAGCCAGCGAGGATAGCATTGGCGAATTCGGTGACGGCACAGCCACCCTGACGGCCCAAAATCGGGCTCTGCAGGCTGATCTTGTTGACAAAAACCGATACATTGCGACACTGGAGAAGAGACTACTGCAAGCACGCCGGGCGAGCTCGTCTCGCACGTCTGTGGGCTTCTCGACCCCAAACAAAGCCATCATGGTTGGGGAGGACCACAGCGTAGCTGCAGCGCTTAAGGAGAAAGACTCCGAGATTGCTGATTTGAGGGCAAGACTCGACGACAAGGACCGAATGCTGGCGGCTCTGCGGAGCGCTGCCCGATCTCGTGGGGCTGCTGAAGCCATGACGGAGCCTCGATCACCCACGTCTCAAGAGACAGCCGCTGATCATCCCAGCCATCCTTCGGCACCAAAACCCGAGACTGGGCGGACGAAAAGTGTCGACGAGATGAATCAGATGCTGGATGAGATGATCCAGGATCGAGTCGAGTCAGGACAGATTATACGAGGCGCACGAGGCAGTGTACGACTACCCAGTGGTCACAAACTGGAATCCCTGACGGAACCCAGTCAAAAATTCGAGCCGCTGCGACAGAGTCCAACACCTGGACATGGAGATGAAGCGAAGATGGGAGCCATCGAGGCGTAGAGAGCAAAGGGAAAAGGGAAAAGTGATTTCACTTCTCATCAAGGCCTCCCGAGGCCAAGATGTACTGGGACGGTTTACGCCAAGGGCTTTTTTATTTGGTGGTAGTCGGTCCGGCATTTGCTGCCCCCCGAGTGCGAGGCCACCTTAGCATTTTGTTTTCTCGAGCTAAATGGAGTTTGACAAGGCTTGGGATCTTCCATATGGAAAGCGGCGTTGATTGCGTTATACCCGATTTTTCATTTGTTGTGAGTAAAGGGACTCGGATGCGGGTGGAACAGCTGCAGCTTTTGACGTTTGATGTGGGTGGAACGAGTCGTCGTTTTCTGGGAGCGGAAGAGCACATGATGTCTCGGACGAAGAAGAAACGCCTGCATACGTTTGTGATTAATCTGTTGAGACAGAGCGAAGCGCGCGATGAGCTGAGTTTCGTTGACACCTTTTCTTTCCTCTATAAGACTTATATCTACGTGTATTATAGCTCCCTAGGAGAAGTCGGGACGGCTACAAGGGATACACAATAGGCAGTGCCTTGGAGGCGCTGGCGGTAATCATGGGACTAAGAGGCACGAGACAAATAATGAGAGAAGCATCTTGCGGCAACCGTGAATAGATTTAATGCGTGATTGCCTGATTGCTCAATGACTGTGAATCGGCCGTTGGTTAGGAGGTCAAACTCTGCAAGGAAGGTGTTAGTTAATTCATGTGAAACGGCGACACCGTCAGAGCTCGCAGGGAGAACCGGGGAATGCTACAAAAGTCGGAACGGGATCTGTAGATCTCCTCCGGGATGGACAGGGCGGACGGGAATGAACGGCGGTGTCGGTGATTATCTCGTGCGGGCATTTCGGTATTTGCGGCGCATCTGTGCCTCTCGGTTGGCGGTTGGGAAGTCCCAACATCCGTCCCATGCATTATGGAACGCCATCGGTGGTAGCCCCTGATTATATCGTGCCAATCAGCTGGTGGGAGACTGAAGAGGTGCAAGAGTAGAAAAGTTTGACCGGGTCGTCTAGGCACTATGAAGTGTGAGAACCAACCGCTGAAGTCTCCTTTGCGGCCGTTGATTGGCTGATCTCGGCTGTTTGGAGTTTCGAGGTCCCGGCCCCGTGGGAAACATGAAACAGCGCTAGAGGGGAGGCCCCTGCAGTGGACCACCGCTACCTCGATGGCATGTATCGTTTCGCCTGGGGTTGGGCACCCGGAGACTCGGGCCCTAGGTATCATTTCGGCAACCTCTCTGCTCTGGGAAGGAGGGTGCGCTAGTGTGAACGTTCGACATGCATTGATAGCGGCTCCTCCTTTTCATTCGCCGTTTGCTACTTCATCCATACATCATTCTGCTTCGTTTTCACCGACTGGAGGGGCGATTTGTCGTTGGCACGGCTGGTCCGGTTTCTCTTCTATTCTATTCTTACCACTGCCGTCGTACAGCGGTTCTCGTGTTGCTGGCGGCACCTTTCGTCCCCCTCCCCCCCTCGATCAATCAACTCGCGACAACTCACGATCCTCGCCGGGGCCGGTCCTTGACGTTGCATACAACACTGACCTTCTACGACGACACATGGCCACGGCGCTAGCGAGTTGATCCCGTATTAGAGGCAGAAGAGCTCATCGGGGCCGCTTGAGCAATAAGCTAAGACCACGACGACCCCGGACGAAACATCCCCGACGCTAACGGAGGAGCCTCAATCGTCCAACGTCACCTCTTCTTATTGACTACTTCTTTCAAGGGTTTCCCTTCCCTGGCTTATCCTCGTCCTTTCACTTCGCTTCATACGTACTTTTTCATTTACCCACGGCTGGTCCTACCCCACGATTGACACCGGGTGGTCGACGTTTGCATGTGCATAAGCATTCGCATCTGCGTCTGCGTCTGCATTTGCCTTTTTTCTTCCTCGACCAACTGGTCTTCAGCTCTCGCCTCCATCCAACGGCGACCCCGATATCAAACAGGGCTGTTGTCTGCAGCCCAGTTAGAGGAGCCTATTGGTTTGTTCCCGGATTCTTGAGGCTCTTTGGCCATCCATGGATCGATCCCTCGATTAAGATTTTCCCTTCGATCTTCCTATTCGTCGTTTGCTTGCGGCTTGAGGCCCGTCCTTTCAAAACGGCTCTTTCAGTAGACTCCACAACACATCAGCCTTTGATTCAAACGCCCTCTTGCCTTTCTTTTCCGCCACTCTTGGCTCCGACTTCGCAATGTCACCATCAACACATTCCAAGATCATGGTAGCACCACCAAAACTCAACCTCCGCCGTGCGGTGGCTTATAACGCCCAAGACCGTGGACCTCTTTCCTCAACTTCGTCACGGTTTAACTTCAACCATCTGTTCTTTTCTCCACCACCTTCGCCAAGCCTTCCCGCCCTTGTCCCTAGACCAAAGAAGCAGCAAACTCGAATACTATCAACCCGGCCAAGCCGTGTTTTCCGCCGCCTTGTCTTCTTGTTTGGACTACTAACGGCTTTTTATGTTGCTGGTCTGGCATACCGGAGTCATAATGAGACACCCGCTTTTCGGCAGCTGCATTCAAGTAATGAACGGCTTCAGATTGTGGGAGGAGAAAATGTGCCTAAATATCCTACGGCGCTGGTCGTCAGCCCTGGCAGTGGCCGCTCAAAGTGGACAGTTTCTATCCCGGCAAACTCCGAGTTTCCTTTGACGATGAAGCAATACTCCGATATCAGTGGTCAGTGCCGAGAAGCCTCTGCACGAGCGAGGAGCTTGCATCGCAAACCATCCTTGTCGAAGGATCCGAAACCGGACGAAGATGCGCGCGACGACTATTTTGTTGACATTTACGAGGCTGAACGGGCGGGCTTGTTGCCCGATTCAGGAAAGGGGATACCTATCAAGGGCGTAATTCCAAAGGAGACGGTTCCCCAAGAAAAAGGTCACTTTGTGGGCATGGAGGAGGAACAGTTGGACAAGGCGCCTGTTTGTCACAGTTCGATGACTTTCGTCTTGGAGAGCGCGGACGCAGGTATGGGAAATACTTTGATGATGATGTGGACGTTTTATGGATTGGCCAAGAAACAAGGACGGGCTTTCTTTATCGAGGACACTCGCTGGCCTTATGGCAATTACACTGAAATCTTCCAAGCGCCCCCTACACCCACCTGCCGGCCCCCTCCACGACACCACATGGTGCCATGCCCTTTCCAAGCCCGCCACCTGGTTGTGTCTACCATTACAGCTAAGGAGGTCTATTCAGGCATGCTAGCTGGGTATCGCCGCGCGGCTGGTACGGACAACGAACGCCAGGATCTATTCGAGTTGGCAAGAACCGGCCATCAGGATCTATTCAAGCTGAATGACGCAGATCAACGATACGTTGATAGCCGCGTGCGGGTTCTGAAGGAGAAGACCAAGAAGGGTGAAGGGTTGTTGGCGGAGGTTCCCATCATCGGTTTACACATCCGGCATGGCGATCAACACCCGCTTGATGATCAGTACCGACACTCGTACGTCCCTACTGAAATTTACCTTGAGGCCGCAGAAAAGCTCGTGGAGGAGCATTACAAGGCTTCTACTAAAGAAGACACGAAGCGCCTCTCCATCACTCTCCTGGCCTCAGATGACCCAACAGTACATGAGCAACCGGAGTTCTCTAAAGCTACTCTCCAAGCACAGGAGAGAATTCGACTTGCCTCGAAAGTGGCGATCCAAAAAGCCAACCCCGACTCTCATGTTGTACACAACTCCATTGACGAAACCTTTGGCTGGGAAGGCGGCTTTTTTGCATCAATGTTTTGGAACCTTGGCGTCGAGCAAAAAACCAACGCTGCTAATGCGCCAACTGGGGTGATTGTCGGGGACTCCAACAGAGAGGACAGCCGTTTGGCTCCGGCTTCAGAGCAGACTCTCGAGCTCCGAAGCTTTGTCGGAAGAGCTTACATGATGGACCTAGCTGTAGTAAGTGGCGCGAGCGACAGGGTCGTCTGTACTGTGAGTGCCATGGGGTGTCGGTTATTGGCCGTTATGATGGGCTGGGATTATGCCATTGATGCGGGAGGTTGGGTAAATATCGATGGACCGTACGGTTGGTCCGGCATCAACTGGTCATCCTCGTCGACTGAGTTGGCCCATTTAATCACTCGTTAACTAAATATCTCACCTTTAATTTTCTCATTTTCACAAAGTACGGAGCATTTTATGGCGTTGGCTGGCGTCTTTATGATATGGCGCTACAGATATCGCATAACCCCTGTTGTGTATGGACTTGGTAATGTAGCTGAGCTTAACACCGGAACGGGCCTCGAGGCAAGAATGCAGAATGATATATAGTTCAATTCAATAAGGCTCTTGATCAACACCAACCTTGAAATCTTGACTTGTCATAGTTGCACAGTGTTGGATCGACCAAGTCCTATATAGCAGGACAGTATTTGCCCCACGGATAAGCTAGCTTGGCAGTATTCAACGGCCAGGGGTGGAAATGCGAGAATCGATACTCTCATGCTCGAGTGATTCATTTAGACGAGAAGTTCTAGGAGCCGTCGAGGTCACTGAGTAGGTTAGCCTATCACGGATAAAAGCGGGGCAGCGCCACGCTTCCACGAGCCTGGCCTGCAAGGTGGGAGATTATGTACGTAGGTTCGACTTTATTGCGTCTCTCACTTCACTTTAACCATTGACACTTCTATCGAGCGCGCGCGCACACACACTTCACCTCGCGACTGTATCTACTTTACCTCTCGCCCTGAGAAATAACGCTCTGAGTTGACGAGGACCTGCACGACTGCGATACAATACTAGGAGCTGCGACTTGATCGACACAGCGCTGTCCCAGCTGCATCATCGCCGTGGAAAGGCTCGCTTTGTTTCGATCATGTCGGCCCCCCTTCCGAAGGGAGGCACAGCGCCGTCCTCGAAGCCTCGCCTCAAGATCAACGTCAGCCGTTCCTCTTCTTTCATCGCCGATGGGGCAGCGGCAGCGGCAGCAGCAACATCCACATCGACCATCGCTTCCGCGACCCCGACTGAAGGTAGCCGCAAGGTGAAGCTCAAAATCACGCAGTCCCAGCCCGCGACCCCCGCGGCAGAGCAACTACCCACGCCTGCGACGACCAAAGCTGGCCGACGGACAAAGCCTACGATGAAGCTTGTGGAGAGCAAGAAGCGACCACACGATGACTTGGATGACGATGAAATACTCGCCTCGGGCGTCGCGCAGACGAAGATCAAGCTCAAGAAGTCGGCGCCCACACCTACGCTAGTGTTTAAGCCAAAGGGTCGGGTGCCTATGCATCCACCTGGCGACGGGTACGACTCGGAGGCGAGTGACCGCGAGAAGGACCCGGCCATTGAAGAGCAATTTGTTCTCAGGATAAAACCGGGTGAGCACTGCGAGTATGTGCGCGCGTGCATGGAGAATGGGAAAATAGGTGTTTCGAGGAGTCAGGGAGGGGCGGATATGCACCTTAAATTCTTCGAGGAGGACACGCGGCGGGCAGTCATGACCATCAAGGGCCAGCCCTTTGCGGCGGTCATGGTGGATCTGCCTACCATCACCGAGGCCATGAAGACGTGGGACCGGAAGTCTTTTCTCAAGTCGGCTGACATCTGCCAGATGCTGTATGTGTTCCAGGAGGTTTTGCATGAATCAGAGGCCCGAACTATACCTCTACCGAACATGATCGATTCGCACTTCAGATGGCCACACGGCCTCACGCCACCAATGCACGACTGCGTCAATCGACGATTTGCCAAGACAATCAGCAGAAAGGAGATCGAAGACAAGGAAGCCGAAGTCGAGCGCCTTCTCGCTGAGGACGCCAGAGCCGGCTCAACGCGCTGGGAGTGGGTAGATGAACGCCAGCAGGATGAAGACGAATATGGTGTAGACGAGGATGCCGAGGGCGAGATGGATGAAAGCATGGGCTACTTCCCCAACCAGGACGTCTTCGGCGAAGACGATGGCGACCTGGAAGCCGATCTGGAGGCGGCTTTTGCAGATGACCTCATGGCAGAAACACCAGCTACGGGCGTCGACATGTCAATGACGCCCCTGACCGCTACGCAAGTCAACACACCTGCAATGTTCCACGAAAGCATCGAAGCCGATGAATCTGAAGAAGCCTCGGACGACGACGACGACGATGATGACGACGAAGACCTGGATGAAGACGCGCGTGCACAACGGGACGAACTGCAGGGCGTGAAGGATATGATTGCTGATCTGGAGAAGGCAAGGGCAAAGAAGGTGGACGAACTGGCGAGGGTGCAAAACAAGATCCTACGGCAAAGGATTGAGATGCAGATCAAGCAGTACAATTCGGAGATTGAGCTGAAGAAATCTTCCGTCGGTATGGAAACCGACGATTAAGGGAGGAAAGGGTTGATTATTTGGGAAGATGGCACCAAGCAGAGGCATGGCGTTTTGGCGTTCGAACAGTCTCAGGTCGAGAAGCGCCGAAACTTACTTAATACCACACATATTCATGGTAGTGAAATCCAATGGAGGTCTCCTCAGCCTCGTCCTAACTAATGGCAATACCCTGCCATAAGGGAACCCACTCAATTCACCCTCTCCAAGCGATACTTGATGCTCAGCGAACATATACACAATCATCGTCCTACTGTCCAACCAGTTGAGAACATCTCCCACAGCGTGATTGGTTTAGTGGTAAAATTCTCCGTTGCCATCCGAGCAACGTCGGGGAGCCCTGGGTTCGATTCCCAGATCACGCATCGTACCTCTTCTTTTTTTCGAGGGTTGTGTGTGTGTTTTTTTTTTTT
>JAMYIC010000158.1:0-15443 GCA_024112705.1 Microcera coccophila
AGTTTGCATAGGGCTAGGACGCGCTGCGGGATTTCCCAATTTCATAGTATCACTCAGTTAGCGCAAAGGAGGTAAAGTCCTGGATGCAGGACACACAACAAATCGAGGTTTAGTGTCATTTCGCGCAATGCAGCCTTTTGACTGTCCCTACAATTACTCCTAGATACACTTATGCATGAGTCCCCGCCGTTCGGTAAATTTATGCCGGGATTCTTGACCGAATACGACTGCGCTCTTAACCGATGCCGAAAAGGGGTGCTCGAAGTGTCGATCTCGGCACCTTCGGATGCTAAGACTCATTCCCCGAGAGCTTCGCGCCACCCATGTACGTCCGTTTTGCCGAAACTGGGGATTGAAGACTCAACTTGAAGTTGCTATTCGTGGTTGAATTGTTGTCGCAAAATACGAATGTCTCATACGGAACGCTAAGACTGACCTGATGACTCATTACGATAACTGTTGATATACGACATGGGATACTTTAACGACAAAGCCTTCTCGATAATTTAGCCGGTTCTAAAATCCGGGGCACGGTTCAACTCTGCGCGGTTAAATGTCTCGATTTCGGCCGTGATGGCTTAATACTCCCCAATATTGATTGATACCAAGGAGAGACACAAGAAACAAACGAAGTAGATAACCTTATCTACACTCCATGACAATAGCTGTCTGAGCCCTCAACAGATTTACTAAGACTTGTCGAGCCAAGGATCAGAAACACGGCCAGTCCTTTCACGCTGCTTTGATAGGCAAGGCATCTCTAAACACAGCCAAATTGATCAGCTCACAAAACGCAGCAACAATGTTGAGGACTAGTACGGTTGTTTGCCTTTGGCTTAGCATACACGTATCTGCCAAGGCTTTACGGTCGAATCACACTGATCCGCCTACCGTTGACTTGGGCTATGCGCTCCACAAAGCAACCTACAACGTGAGTTGACACTACCATCTATCTACTTCACATGGGATATAGACTTCGGGTACTTTGAACACCGCGAGTTAACTATTCAATCCAGGACACAGGCGACTTCTTCGCTTTCAAAAACATCAGGTTCGCAGATCCTCCGGTTGATCAGCATCGTTTCCAGCCACCATGCCCTGTTTCCACCGTGGATCGCAATGTCAACGATGGTTCGGTGGGATTCAAATGCCCTCAAGCCTTTCCGGAGTGGTATCTCCAGGCTCAGGCTAGCGCAGCTGGAACCACCGCTGATCAACTCCGTGACGATCTGCTCAAGGATCCACAAATGAGTGAAGACTGCCTGTTTTTGGATGTGTTTGTCCCTACGAATATTTACCACGCTACGTCAAAGCTAGAGGAGGACAAAGAGAGTTGTCGTCCTAAAAAGAAAGGTAGGATCTACTTGGACTCACTCTCACAAGTCCTTGTACTGATGTGTCTCAGCCCCGGTCATGGTATGGATCTATGGAGGTGGTTATGTGTTCGGTAAGTCAACTCATGGTGTTACTCGGGTAGAGTGCGTGCTCTGATGTGATTGCAGGTTATAAAGATCAAAACACATTTGACCCGTCTGGACTCCTTAACCGCTCACAAAGTGAGGGTGGTGAAGGCATTGTTTATGTGGCACTTAATTACCGTCTCGGTCTTTTCGGTTGGCTGAATGGGTTGGGCGACAAAGACATCTTCCCCAATGTTGCCCTTCAGGATCAGCATCTCGGTTTAAAATGGTAAGTCATATAAACTTATGCTATCTGGAAAAAGAGCAAGACTTATGATAGTTGTCCAGGGTCAAACAGCATATTCACTTGTTTGGCGGTGACCCAGACCGAGTCACCGTTTTCGGAGAATCCGCCGGAGGAGGCAGTATCATGCATCAAATCACCGGTAATGGAGGCAAGACAAGGGCACCCTTTGAGCGCGCAATCGTACAAAGTCCCGGATGGCTCCCATCACTTCCGGTGTCTCAACTTTGGAATCAAACTCTCGCCGCAGCCAGCATGCGCTCCGGTCGACCCATCCTCAACGGCGCCGATCTCGCAAGTCTCGATTCCAAGACTCTATTACAAGTGAACAGCGATGTCGTTTTCAAGGCCAACTTTGGGGACTTTGCGTATGGGCCAACTGTTGATGGAGGTTTCGTGCCCGATTATCCTGGCGTGTCGCTGCTCAAGGGCCACTTCGATAAGTCACTGGATCTGATGCTCGGCCATAACAGCCATGAATCCGATCCATTCACGTCGACTGCTATCAATACCACCGACAGGATTGTAGCTAAGCTTCGCACCTCAATTTCTGGTATTACGGACTCGGCGCTGAATTTCGTCTTGACTGACCTTTATCCGCCACCGTCCCAGACGACCTTGTACACGAGCGAGTACGCTCGCATCGCTTTTCTGCTCTCTGAGTACACGTTCGCTTGCAATACTCGCTACCTGGCAACTTCGTTTGGCAATAATACTTGGAACTATCGCTTCCAAGTCCCGCCTGGCTATCACGCTCTGGATCTCGCCTACACATTTTACGGGAACAACGCAACCAACGTCATTTCGGATCTTGCGGTGCGAATGCAGCTTTATTTTACAAATTTTGCCGCCAAAGGAGACCCGAACCACCCCGGCTTGCTTGCAAACTGGCCTCGCTACAGTAATAGTGCGATGATTGCTACTTTTGGCACCGAAGGCGTAGGTACGGCAACAGACGACGCTAGCAATAGACGATGTGCATATTGGCAGCAAGGCACTTACACTACATGAAGTTTGACGTAAGCTGTTCACAGATGGGAGAACATTTAAGTTTCTTTGTACAAATATATCTCATATCGATTCCTCAAGGCCGATGCTATTTGACTGATGGACTCTCGACTTTTTCGATATGTCTCTCAATCTAGCGGTGATCTGCTGAGGTTAAGGTTATCACCCGCGGCGTCTTCATTACTTGTGGCTCTCCAGGCGTTGACTTTATAGTAGCGAAGCATCCTCGGGAATGGCTGGAACATGGCTGCCACCGTCCAAGCATTTTTAATCCACAAACCTTCAATCACTTTTGAAATGTTGTCAAGAAAGACTCTTAGCCTAGTCTCGATTTTCTATCTATGACCTTATTCCAGCCTGTCAGCCAGACGCCTGTTTCAAGTGATCTAATATTGATATCCTCGCGTTTGGTCCGACATGTCTAACACAGATTGACGAAGGTCTTTAGAGTGGAAAGTTACAGAACAGAGTTAGTTAGACGTTAACGCCCTAGGTAAACATACTTCCCTACGTCAAAACTCTAGATGCTGGTTAAAATTCTTGCGGCAACTTTAAATTGCTTGAGGACTGGCAATCTTGAGGGTCTACAATCCCTGCCTATTCGCATCGCTTTCCAATGGGTCTTCAGCCGTTGCAACCTCTCTGTAGACCTGGGCTTACAGTTAATACTAAAGTGTACTGAGAACCACAGAGCCCAAGATGACCAAGTACTTGAATTTACGAACTGTTGTATCCCGGGCAGATGTTGGTCTGCTTCTGCTCTGCTAATGGAATATCCATTGACCCACAAACAGCCTCTTATCCAATCAAGAGAAAGCTTTTAAGCGCTCGACGGCGTTGCATTTGGGCTCCTCCTTGTCTCTCAACCTTTTTCCGCTTCTCCATCAATCCTCGCATGACCATTGCACCTCACTTTGACACTTTGACTTCGATAATGCCTGGCTCATTCGAGGAGTACGATAGCGATGCCTGGGATTACGGCGAAGATGTCTTTTTGAAATGGAAAGAGACGCTCTACAACAAGGAACTCTACCACGAGATCGTTAGGAAGGTCGTCAAGCATCGACTGGGCGGTTCTCCACTAGAGATCTGCTCTCCTCAAAAGGGAGCCTTCAACGTTCACTATCGTATCCGTTTCGCCGATGGTCCTGGAGCTATGATTCGGTTCCCCATTCCTGCATATTTCAGGTATGCTGAAGAGAAGCTTCTGGGCGAGGTCGCTGTTATGCGCAGTCTTTCCGACAATACCACCATTCCACTACCTTTTGTCCTTCACCATGGTACGAAAGACGAGAGTCCTGGAGGGTTGGGGCCGTTTATCATAATGGACTGGGTTGACAATGCCGGTGATATGGTAGATGTCTTGAACACACCTGGCCTCCAACTCCAAGACGCTCCAGTCATGGATGTGAACATTGATGAAGCAAAGCTCGAACTCATGTACAGTCAGATGGCAGACGTGCTTCTTCAGCTGGCTCGATGCAGGTTTGGTGAGATTGGATCACTCGGAATGGAGGAGGATGAAGTGTCAGTGTCGACTCGCCCCCTTTCTTTGAACGTTGCACAGCTTGCCAACTTTGCCCGCGTTCCGCACTTCGAGCTGCCCTCGGCTGCTACGACTTTCAAGAGCGCCTCGGAATACTACTCCGCGTTGGCCGACATGCACCTCCAACAACTCTCTTATCAACGCAACCAAGCCATTGATTCCGCCGATGATTGCAGGAAGAAGTACATTGCTAGGTACGACTCTTTCTCCTCTATCGAACTCAACACTCATCATTTGATAGACAACTATTCCGAAAGCTTGCGTCGGAATCGCGACTAGCTGGTCCTGAGTTTGAACACGGTCCCTTTCCGCTGTGGTGTGACGACCTCCGACCTGCGAATGTCCTGATGGACAGCCAACAGGATATCGCAGCCGTGATTGACTGGGAGTTTACATATGCAGCCCCTGCCGACTTCTCATTCAGTGCGCCTTGGTGGTTACTTCTCAGAGCTCCTGACGATTGGGAAGCGGGCTTGGACGACTGGGTTGCCCACTATGAGCCAAGACTGGCCACGTTCCTGCGTGTGCTTGAAGCAAAAGAGAAAGAATTGATCGAGAAAGGCCTCTTGAAGCAGTCGGACATCTTGTCTCGACGTATGCGTGATAACTGGGAGTCTGGCCGCTTCTGGGTAACGTACGCCGCCCGAAAAACCTGGGCATTTGACGCCATCTACTGGAAGTTTTTAGATGAAAAATTCTTCGGAAAGAACGGCGGTAGCTTCATGGACAGATTGAAGTTACTGTCGCCTGAGCAAGTTGATGCTATGGAAGGATTCGTGGAGAGAAAGCTGAAGGAGAAGGAGGAGCGGACGTTGGCGGATTGGTATGAGCCTGGCGTAGAGCACAAGCTGCCTCCAAACGTTTTGATATGGTCTTGATGCCGCTGCAAGGTCGAAGCTATGGATTCCTGCTGACTAAAATCTGATGAGATCTTTGCTAGAATAGACTCTGGTCTTGATAGATGATACACCTTGGTGAACCAGGCTCTGAAACTAAAGGCTAGGACTTCAGGGGAGTTAAATTGTTCGAAGTCTCCTCAATGACGAGGTTCTACACACTTGCATTCATTTCATAAGAGGGCTCGTAGCTATGTATCAATAACGGTATCTATCTAGCATGCGATTTAGTCATGAAACTGTTCTCGTATCTTCTGCCGGCTTTGTGTCCCTTGTAACGGTCTTACTACAACATAGCCGTTGGCCGGGCAACAGATATAAAATTCTTCTCTACTATCACTTTGTCATTACAACTAAACAACATCTAATCCCGACAAAGCTGCAGAGACTCGCTCTTCGATGCGCGGCAGGCACCCATCCATGCCAATCCCCTTCGTCGAGGATTGTCACCGTCAGATACGAACATCTAGGTTGGTGGGGAAAATATCCGCGTCGAATCTTCGTATTCGTACACTTCGAACGCACATCGACAGGGTTCTCCTCTCAAAATGGCGCGTCTACTGCAGATCTAGGACCCACTCAGCTACATTGTACGCGTTGCCTACAAAGTTACATGGTGATAAATGAGAAATAGCCATGGGGCGTAGCCACACCGCCTGGTCTTGCGAACAACACAGGACAGGGGGGGACAAATATCATTTACATTCACATTCCGCTGGCTCATTGAGGTGTCTTGACCTCCATTACTTACTTGTTCCTGCTATCTCAACCCCGATACACAACCCACCACTTTGAGCTCCCACGCTTATCTACCAACATGGCAAGCAACACTTCCACGCACCCTTACTACCCCCTTGGCGTCGCGATTCCGGACTACACGGCCAACACCATTCCCACGCCGGTCATCTTTGCCATCTTCGCTGCCGCTTGCTCCAGCGCCTTGCTGCCGGCATTTGTCCTCATCCGGCGCGCCCGGCCCGACCTCCCCAAAAGCGAGCTGGCCACGGCGATGTGGTTTGTGCTGTGCGGATGCATCCACATCGTTCTTGAAGGTTTGCTTTTACTTTTTCTTCCGTGGTTTTGCGTCTTCAGTTCTCTGGCGCTTCGCTGACAGGAACTTCCTCTTTGCTGACCTTAGTTCCCTGTACTAGGTAACTTTGCCATCAATCCCGCTGCCGGCGGTTCCGCGGTCCTCTCGCAGCTCTGGAAGGAATACTCGCTCTCCGATTCACGTTATCTAACTCGGGACGCCTTCACTGTATGCATGGAAACCGTCACCGCCGTCGCTTGGGGACCGCTCTCGTTCCTCCTCGTCTACCTTATTGTTACCGCCCACCCGGCTCGGCACTTTGTACAAACGGTCGTCAGCGTCGGCCAAATGTACGGCGATGTTTTGTACTATGGTACCTTCTTCTACGAAGGCCTGGTACGTGGCATCGAGTTCTCTCGGCCAGAAAGCTATTACTTTTATGGCTACATGATGCTTATGAACTCGTTTTGGATTGTGATTCCGGGGCTGCTTCTGGCGCAGTCAGGCATGGCGACGGTGGCGGCTTTTGCGAGGGCGGAGAAGTTGTCGAAAAGGGATTGAGGTGATAATGGCCTGGCTACTGGTTCTTATGATGGACAGAACAGGTTTAACCGAATGTCGCGGCGAAAGGCCCAAGGGAGTGAGCTTCACAGATCACAAACTTCGCGTTGCCGTTGGGTAAAATTTCTTTCGTCATGTTGATAAGTTCCTGTAGGGGGCACTCGTCGCCACTCATGCTGCAGACACCTTCTACAGCCACCAGGGTCAGTGATGATGAGCTGGAGACTCTCCAGTCGCCCCATTAGGTGTTATAGTTCCCTTACCTACTTACTGGTTGCATCATGTCGTGTGTATCATTACCATAAGGAAAGATGGCCATTAGAACGAAGCATTCAGAAACTATTAGATAGATTAGAGCGTAGCTTAGACCGATGCTATCTAATATACACGGCCAATGAAACAAGTCACTAATAGACTATCCTAGCATGTCTAAGGTCGATGGCAGAACCGACCCGGAGCTCTCTTCTATCTCGCAAGCTAGTACAACCGCAAGGGCTAGTCCGTACTCTTCCCACGATTTGTTCCCCGGATTTCACTGGAAGTATTGGCTCACTCGCTTTCCTTTTGGGGCTGCCCTGGTGTCGCAGATTTGGCCACGTCGACCTCAGCGATGAAAATACCACCAATACTCCCCAACGCAGCAATGAATACACACATCAGACTCGTAATGGCAAAATGACTGATGGTGGATCCAATCTCCAGCCAGGAACCGCTGTCTCTGACGTTCCAAAAGAAATAGAGCGTCAGAACATCGGTGAGAGCCATCGAGACGACGAAAAGAGCTGACGGACGCAAACCAAGGCGCTGATTTAGAACGGCGAGACTGGCCGCTATGAGAATGAATGGGATCATAAGCTTGAGTATCAACAATGCCCCCTGCAAGAACGGGTCGAAAACCGGCACCAGTCGATGGACGCTCCCCAAGCTGAACGATGACACCGAGGCCACGTTTCCGGTGCTGAAGAAGGCGGACTGGATAAGCACAAATCCGAACAAGGCGACCCGGGCGTCTGAAAGAGTCAGCGACCTGGTGGAATGAGCGAGCTTCCGTTTCGCAGAAGGATCTGTGAAAGCCTGGATTCGACTCTCCAGCTCTATCCAGATGACCAGAGTGAGGAAGTAGGCCCAGTAAAACATGCTCTCGTACGATATGGTGAGAATGATAAAGGTTGGGGCAAAGGCTAAGAAAATGCCTATCAAGCGGTGAAGATAATGCTCTTGTACTTGCAATCGATGAAGCAGGGGCACCGGGCTGAGCGAGATGAGCAGGATTGCCCATCCCAGAACTAGATTGCCAGGCGGCAAGCCTCTCTTGGCTTGAAGCGAAAGAGCGCTGGAACTCGTTACGTACATAGCTAGAGCAACAAGACCGATCTGAAATTCACATCCAGTGTCAGCAAAGATTTGGTGCAGTTCTGGGGTTTGACTGACCTGCATACGCATCAGGTTCTTTGACAAGAAGCTGCTCCGGTAGATTTGGTTCGAACTGTTTTTGCCACTGCCGCAAGATAGAACCGTATCTTCACATACGAGATAGAGTATCGCAGTGCCAACGATCAAGCCCCCGCTGATTAATCTAAGAGTCCCGTAAGCCAAACCTGAACCTACGAGTTTCGTAAGGGGATGGAACGTACATGAGTCCGACATTTTGTATTTTTATCGCCGGCAAGAGGGTGAAGGTGCTCATGATGACACACAAGGCAAACCAAGAGGCCACCAGAACAGTGTGCTGTGAGACGAATCGTTTTCCATAGAAGAACGGGTAGAACGCCCCAATCACGAACAGCCCGGTCAATATCTCTCTGTGTATGTACGCCAGTGCCTGTGAATATCAGCATCAAGGATCGCAAACAGAGAGAAATACATTGAATTATCGACTTACCAGGGATCCAAGTATTCCAACATAGAGGATAGCACTGACAGCAAGCCCGGTCACTCTTGTCGTCGAATGAATAGACCCAACTAGCTCTTTTCTTCCCAAAAAGAAGACCTTCCGACGTGCATATGCCTCGTTCCAAAAGTAAACGGCAAAGGTTGCATAAGCATAGTAGGTTAAGGGAGAACGCGAAATCGCAAATAAAGCGAAGAATAGGGCGAGAATGGATGAGAAGGTAATAGTCCCATGCAAAGTCCGACTTGTTTGCACGCGTCCTTCGAGCACGTAAAGCTCCAATACTGTTCCTACTGCCGTCATCATCCAACCGATGTACCCAACAGTGACGAGGACTCTGAGGAAGAGCCAATCATACGTTTGCAGGTATCGAAGGCCTTGTAGAGTAACGTTGATTAGTTCTTTGGTTTCGATGATGGCCTCGTCATGCACGGCCTGCTGAATCAAGCGCTCGATAGTTTCCAGTCTCTCCTCAGATTTGCCAAGACCTAATGGCTTGAACGGCTTGTATCTGAGTGCTGTGCTTTTCTTGGTAGATTCTTTGACACGGTACTGCTCTAGTATTCCTTTTGCATTAGCCAGGTATGCAGTAGCTTGCGTGCTCTTATCAGCAGAGAGATACGGCAGCGGCAATTCGCCGACGGAATTGGCAGGAAATTCGACGCCGACCAAATAGGCCATGAGAGCGGCGACATCAGCCTGCGATACGTCGTGTCTCTGAACGTCGCCGAAATCCCAGGCAGCCGAGTAAGCGTCATGTCCATTCTGAGCTCCCTTCAGCTTCAATGGCTTGGCGACGCCAGATCCCCAAGCGATTAGGGGAGTTCTGGTATTATCTGGGTGGCCGTCTCCACTAACATATGGTCAGCCATCGTCCTGGTCAACTCGAGCAGCCATCAGGTTTATGCTTGCGGGCACCACTTTCGAAACAAACCTTTATCTAGGGAATCCCTTATGATGCGCCTAGAGTCGACAGGCCATGCCCGCATATGAAGACGTTGTGAGTACTTACTGGCTACCCCAATCACTCATGCCATGGTCAGCTGTAAAGACAAAGGCGGTCCGGTCATCCTCGTAGAATTTCTCGAATAGGGCCGATATTTGTTTGACGCCCCGATCGACCACTTGCAAGTTTCGCAAATATTCTTCCGAATACGGGCGGTAGGAATGGCCGGCCATATCAAGCCCAAGCAAGTGCAGAAAAAAGACAATTTTGTCTTGTCTTAACATGTCGCCCAAGGTTTGGTTCGTCCTTGCTTCATCAAAGAAGCGATTCACATGATCAAACACCCAGAGGTCGAAGTTCACTGTATCCTTGGTGTTGTCTTGGAACTTTGCATCATAGCAATAGGCATCGATGGTGCCTGGAGTAGCTCCTTTCTCGAACATGGGAAGGATGTCGGGGCTTCCCCAACTCCACGTGTGTCGACTTCTGTTGAAGACGCTGTCAAAATTAACGGGGTTGAGCTTCCAGCCTAGAACTAGTCAGAGATGAGATTGAGGGAGCGACAGGGAGCCGAACCTGTCGCAACGGCAGAAACATCTTCGTAAAGCCCAGCGATGAGAGCAACGTGCCCTGGGCGTGACTCGGTCGGGACTCTGGTGTGCGAGACACCGAAAGTGCCATGTTCCAATACCTACGTAAATCAGGTTCAGCACTCCTTTCGCAGTGGCAAGCGTGTCCATCAGATCTGGGAGGCATCGCTTTCAATTTGTAGGCGACGTCGAAATCTCATGCAGCTTGATCGGCTATCGTGCGTGGTAACTGACCCTTGAACGTAAGAACGGAGCGGGATGGCTGCCGTCTCTAACTCCAGTGTATGACTCGGGAAACGGTTCAAAAGCCTTGTCGGCACGCAGCCCATCACCTGGAGTCATTAATTAGTCTTGTCTGGCTTGGTGCTTGATCTCAAATCACTTACCAACAAATAGGACAAGACGTTGCGCAGGAGCCCTTGACCCTTCTGTCTGCGATCGGAACAGTTGCATACCAGAAACGATCGGGCTAACGAAATAGATGTCAAAGATGGAGTAAAAGTAAATACAATGGAATATCACAGCCGTGAACAGCAACCTAAGGCGTGGCGAAGCCATGATGACGGAACCGATCAAAAGACCTTCAGAGAGGCAGTATTTTTATGCGTCTAGAATCTCAGGAACATAAATCAGAAGGTATTAAATCGCCCCCAACCTCGCAAGTACAATTATAGGCAATTCAGTTGAAACGCGAGGCGACCGGCTTGAAGAGAGCCACAGTGGCCAGATTGCGGGTCACGTGCTGATATTCAGGGGCTCTTTAAACACTAGGGCGGTGCTCGACGGTAACGCCAGGATGGCTTGACGCTTAGGCTAAGCAGCTACTAGAGGCTGAAGGCACTAATCTTGGGGCAGATTAGTCGATCTATTGTGTAGTAATTTGTTAAAACTTCCTTGTAAATTTTCCTTGTCCGAGGTCCTGTCCCCTCAAGAAGGCTCGAAAGCAAAAAATGCCTTCGGTCCAAGTTTGACATTTAATAATCCCACCATGGCGTGACGCAAGATGGGCTCTTTTACTGACTGAGGATCCATGGCATTCGAATATTAGGACCAACAAAAGGAGGCGCAGCAGAGACAACCCCCCGAGATGACCAATGAGCAGCGTCGTCAAGAGAACTAGGATTGAGGCGCACAGTCTAACCGGGCCAGCGGGGGAAAGAAAACGCCAGATTACCATCACTCAAGAACGATCAAATTAGTATGATTGCCGGGCTGTGGCAGTGCTACCGGCTATCGTTGCTGGCTTGTAAAACCAGGAGAATGCGCTAACGATGTTTTCTACCAAGCATTGAGCTTTCCAGCTGTTTATTATTAAATGATAAAAATATAAACATTAATAATCTTTGAAACACCAGGCTGAAAAGTACAGCAAATAAAGCTAAATTACAAGTTAATCAAAATGTGAAATACCTTTTTTAATTACTATCATTAAGAGGGTATAGACTTAGAAATAATTTAGTAAAAAAACCGAGAGTGGAAACGTTTATCAAAATTCACATCTCCTGCTTCCACTATACCGTACGTGATGCATTTCTAAAACCGAAAGAATACACAACCTCCGGCTCAAATATCCGAGGAGGAGAGTGCACCGACGGCATCGCAGGTAAAACTGCTTCTTGACCTTAGGACGAGCTATATGCCAAGGATACGGACCAAACTCGATGAGCCGGACCAGAGTACTCGCAACACCATCGCTTTTGAAGATGCTTGGGTATTCTATCCACCGGGATCAACCGTTCATTAAAACAGTGACGGGTATTGGCACGCTTTCAGGGTCGATACGGTCAGAGCAAATTACGGTGAGGCTCTTTTTCCTGTGCACCATGCATCCGCAGTTACTATCTAGACTCTAACCACAACGGATCACAACTAAAGTCGGTTCCGATCAATTTGACTGTACCTCCATATACAGAGCGGAACTATTTCCAAACTGAGTGTGGTTCCAGAGTCTCGCATTGTTCATTGTGCCGATCAGTATAGTTCCACACTACTTACTGCCCGTGATAAAAATCTTTATACCTTCAGCCGTAAGTCAGCATAATGAGAGCACGCTAGTAGCGCTTAGTCAACGTCTCCTTCTACGGCGAGGCACTCAGTCTGCTCCTAACGAGCTTCAGTTGAAAGTTGAGTTACTGGCAACTCAGCAGGGCTGCATCACTGTCATCATAGGCTATGTCACGTCGTTTGGTAGAAACGGGGGTATGAGGGGGATGACTCGGATGATGAAGACAGTTCGGTCCATGATTGCTCTCTCCACGTACGCGATCATACCGGCTTGACTCCACTCCCGCCTTCTATTGATAAACAGTCTAATCTCTATCCAGATGACGAGTTACGGGAGGGGGCGTAATCGCTTGTGTGCTAACAGAAAGACAAGAGTGAAGACGGAGACCAAGACTCCAAAACACGTTTACCCCTTTCTCCCGGCAAAACTCCCGCCTTCTCCTTGAAAACCAAGGCTGGAAAAGTGTCGAGATAGACAATCTGGAGTACATGTCCTCGCCTCAAGTCCAGCTTAAAGGTAAGTTATGAACGATGATTATAAGACAGTCGTAGAGTCCGTAGTGGACACCTTTCTGTCTGGAATCACCTTCGCCGACATCGCTCGGGACAAAGAGCGAGGGCTGATCATCCAACTGCACCAGGGTCCTGGAACCAGGAAGACGCTGACAGCTGGGATCCATTACTTCTGTAGCCTTTAATTTTAATGTTACGCACAGACGGGGTTGGCCTACAATGCATTGCTGAAAAGAAACAGCGACCTCTGTATATCGTCACCTGTGGCGACCTTGACATGAGCGCCACTGAGCTTGAGAAAAGACCTTAGGCCATCTTCCAGAGAGCCAGCAATTGGCAAGCAATCGTGTTTCTCGACGAAGCCGATGTGTTCCTGCAACAGCGAGAGCTGCATAACTTGGAGCGCAATGCCCTAGTATCGATCTTCCTTCGACATCTAGAGTACTATGATAAACTCCAATTCTTGACGACTCATAGACCAGGGCAATTGGACGAAGCCTTCCAGTCTCGTTTACATATCACTCTCGGTTTGTCGGACATGGATGAGGAGCGTCAGAAAGCAAGTATGGTTAATCTTTATCCTAAGGCTGATTTTGGACAGGGACGAGGACAGGAACAAGACCATAGGAAGGGAGTTCTAAGATTATGTTAACAAGTTGGATAGGATGAATCAGGATGTGAAGGCTCGGACGTCAGGCCATCGGTTCTTAGAGCATTGATAATGCTGCTTAAGATATGCTAGTTCCTACACAAAGAAGATATTTTTCACTACAAGAGAGAGATAAGAAGCTCCGTCACTGCCCCATTCCCTGCGTCCATGGCTTGTAACATTGGTTGTTCCAAGTCATCGCTTCGCTCCGCTAGCAACTCCACAACTTCTATTCCCCCCTTTTTGGCAGCCCATGTTAGTGGTGTTCGCTTGCAGTCATCCTTATGATTTGGATCAACGCTCTCGTTCTTGAGTAGTAGATCAACTACTATAGTGCAACCGTTCTCTGCCGCATACGAGAGCGGCGAGCGTCCGTATTTATCCATAGAATCTGGATCAACGCCCTCTTTTTCTAGTAGTAGATTGACTATCATTATATAGCCGTTCTCTGCCGCATACGATAACGGAGACCGCCCTTGTTTATCCATGGAATCTGGATTAACGCCCTTGTTCTTGAGTAGTAGATCAACTACTGTCGTGTAACCGTTCTCTGCCGCATACGATAACGGCGAGCGTCCTTTTTTGTCCATAGAATCCGGATTGACGCCCTCTATTTTTAGTAGTAGACTGACTACTATCGCATAACCGTTCTCTGCCGCATACGATAACGGGGACCGTCCTTGTTTATCGACGGAATCTGGATGTACGCCCCTTTTCTCTAGCAGCAGATTGACTACTATCTCATGACCGTTCTTTGCCGCATACGACAGCGGCGTCTGTCCATAGTTGTCTTCCAGGTTGAAGTCAACCTTCTGGCTAGCAAGCAGCAGCTCTACTACTGTCCAATGCCCCTTCTCTGCAACCATTGATAGTAGCGTTTGGCCATTGTTATTCTTGAAGTCCAAGTCGATTCCTGTTTTGGCGACCAGCAGCTTTAAAACATTTTCGTGGCCGAGTTTTAGAGCCCACGACAACAATTTAGAGCTGCTGCTATCTTTGGAGTTGGGATGGACTGTGTCCCGCACGAGTAGTAGCTCTACCACCGCCGTTTGCCCATTGTCCATTGCCCACCATAGCGGTGTATAATGCGCCTTGTCCTCAGAGTTTGGATTGACGCCCTTTTTTTCGAGTAGCAGATCAACTATTATTTTACGTCCCTTCGCTGCTGCATATGATAGTGGCGTCCGGCCGTAGTCATCTTGAGAGTCCGGATCCACGCCCTCTTTGTCGAGTAGTTGCTTTACTATCATCTCATATCCCTTCTCTGCTGCATATGATAGCGGTGTCCGTTTGATTTGATCCCGAAAGTCTGAGTTAGGATCTTTCATCTCCATTAGCAGCCTCGCTACAAGCTGGTGATCATTCACCAGTGCCCGACACAGCGGCGTCCGGCCATTTTCATCTTTCGAGTCGATATCCACATCATTCTTCTCAAGCAACAAACTCACAACCTTATAGTGACCTTCCCCCACCGCCCATGATAGTGGCGATCGGCCAAAGTAATCCTTAGAATTGAGATCAATGCCATCTTTATCAAGTAGTAGCTTTACTACTGTCGTATAGCCCTCCGCTGCTGCCACCGATAGTGGTGTTCGGCCGAGACGATCCTGAGGATTCAAATTAATACCCTTTTTATCAAGTAGTAGCTCTACTACTACTTCCCAGCGTTTGAGTACTGCAGATAATAGTGGCGTTAAGCCAGAATCATCCTTAGGATTTAGAAAAATACCCTCTTTATCGAGTAGTAGCTTTACTACTATCTCATGGTCCTGCTTTACTGCGAGTAATAGTGGTGTCTGACCGCTGCTATCCTTAGGATTCAGACTAATGCCCTTTTTGTCGAGTAGTAATTCTACTACCATCCTATGTCCATTATATGCAGCATATGAAAGCGGTGTCCAACCCCAGCTATCTTCAGACTTGAAGTTGGCTCCTTGGTCAAGAAGTAGTTGCGTGGTAGCTATATCTCCTTTCTCTACAGCATAGGAAAGTGCTGTTCGTCGTTGAATATCTTTAGACTCGAGATCGGCCCCTCGGTCGAGAAGTAGTTGTATAGTAGCTATATCTCCTTTCTCTACAGCATAGGAAAGTGCTGTTCGTCGTTG
>JAMYIC010000159.1:0-34156 GCA_024112705.1 Microcera coccophila
TCGAATATATGACTTTCTGCAGTACATTTTCATTAAAACACTGTATCAATAAATCATAGGCTCTTGATTTTTCCACTTGGTTTAGCCAGCCTGGTAAATGGCCAGGGCATTGACATGCGGATTGACCATGCTCAAGTTATAAGGTGTAACATAAAGGTCAGTGTCGGTGAGTGCCAAGAAAATTGTACCATTGACGGCAGGATCACCCGCGTAAGTTGACATGTTTGGCTGATAGGTGTAGGCCGTATTGCCACTGATATTCAGCAGAGGCGTGTACGTGGCGTTTAGCTGAGATACCCACAAAGCAAACTTGGCATCGCCCGCAGTTGTATTGGTAATGTAACTGTTGTTCGGGCCAATCGGCTGGCCGGGTTCATCCCACTGCAGGAAGACTTGTCGACCAGGATAACTAAGAGGATTGGTCCGGTTGTGGGTAATAGCAGGATTGCAGTTCTCGCCGAGAGTGCCATTGATGCACGAGTCGGAGTCTTCAATGTCAGCGGTGCTGGCGGTGTTGGTGTAGCCACCAGTGGTTTCATTGTAGACATCAGACCTATTGATGCGGAGAGGGTTGGGCTGATTCAGGATGTACAGCGAGGGCAAATTCTGCCAAATCAAGCGAGTCTGGTTCTCTGGGCAGGACGAGATGTAAGGAGCCAAGAACGTCCATCCCCAGTTTTGAGGGATTCCAACCTCGAACCATTCTGGCATGGGGAAGAGGCCCTCGAATTGGCGAAAAATCATCTGCTGTCGAGCTTCGGTGGTTATGCTCTGAAGTAAGAGCTGGCCGACAGCGCCGTTATCGAGATGGTTCAAGAATCCATACACGCCTGCCTCTCCGAAACGAGTCAACTTCTGGCTGAAGTCGATGTACTCTCGCAAATTCGAGACTGGGTAGTTGTATGTGCACTGCACCGGTGCTTGGGGACCAAGCATGTTGGTGAGGAGGGTGGCATGGCCGACTTCCTGGTCCGCCATAAACTGTAGCAGATATCGATCCTCGGCTGTGAGGCCAATCTCCTGGAAGTCCTCGACCGAGAACTGCGCCAAGCCGTAGTGGAAAAGGTCTAATTCAATCCATTCCTGGTATAGAGCCAAGGCAATGGACTCATAGTCAAAGTCGCTAGAGACACGATAGACAGGCGCCGAGCCGTTGGTGTCTCGGCCACCACCGGGTGTATAGGGCGCCGGTTGCTTGGCATGAAGTTTGCCATCAGCGGGATATTTGTAGGCGTTGGGACCAGGTGGTAAAGCCGGGACAGAGGGAGCAAGCACATCTGTTGAAAGGGCCCCTGTTGTCGTCGGAGTCCCACTGAAGGTTCCGTGAGAGCTCACATCTGTGTTAGGGGCAACTGGGGGCTCTGAGTTTGCTGGCGTGAATGTTGTGGTAGGTTGAGTAACAAAGGGAACGGCGCAAGCCTGCCCAATGAGGGCAATGAAACAAGCCTGAGAAAGCATACCTACCAGTTTACGATCTCAATCAGTAGTCTGTTTAGAACATGTAGGACTGGTCAAATTTGGACGTCCCAGAGGAACTTTGGGGGTTTATCAACTCGGCCACCCAAACATCCATCTGCGCTACCCTAGTCGAGTCCAGAACTTCTATACCGTCACCGGTCGATCATCATAACTCTATCGGATCCCTTATTACTTAAGTTGATCTGCCGAGATGAGTCCCGTTACTAGAGCCGAGGAGGCCGAAGAGGCGGATTCGAAACTGGGGACAAGATCGTTCGCTCGTTTTTGCCTTGAGTACAAGTCGATGATGTACCTATCCACCCACAACGGGTGCGTACCGCTACGCAGTGGCGATACCAGACTCGGACCGGCCATGGAAGCTTCTTTGTCGTAATCTCATCATCATGGACTTCTCCGTAGCGCGCCTGTTGGTAGGATGGGCAAAGAAGGTTGGTTACACGGCTGTATCCACATCTCGTAAGCCCTGGACGAAATGGTGATGAACGGAGTGGCAGAGAAAAACATTGGTGGGTTTGGTTCGGAAACAACGGTCCACTAAAGTTCTCAAATGGGCAAATGGGTAGGAATACGCGTTCCTGCGTCCGAACACCCGTCATAGATAGATCTTAGCCTCGTTGTTTCGGTATATCGGCCACGCTTGTAGTCGTGATGTCATGGTTCCCCGGTCCGTTGATGCCACCACCCGGTTCGTCATTTTCCTGAACTGCTGCTCGATTCGCGCCTAAAGAAAATCTGGTTTTCTCTTGTATGTACACTCGACATATCAACGGTGGCGCGGAGAAGAGTCGGACCTCAGTCGGTGTCTCAGTGTACGCATCTACCAATTGCTCGAATGTAAGACTCCCGCCCCCCCTTCACGTTTGTATCTGGATTGGATAAACCAAAATTTCATCGAATTCCTCGCAAAGAGAATTTCTTGATAATGGAAATTGACAAAGGCCAGGCTTGCACCAGACGAGGATACTGAGACGAAGGCTATTGATCGTTAGGAACTCCAGGTGTAAGAAATAAGCAGAAGAGAAAGCCAGAAGACACTCACTCTTTCGTGGCATTCGATCTCGAAATGAACAGAGGTGTCAACCAAGAAGGAGAGCCAAGCTGGACTCCACGCGTTCCACAACTTCTCAGGCTGGCGGAGCATTAGCACCGACCGAGGAAGGTAGTAGGAGGCAATAATCTAGGAATCATGTTGAGGCCAAGTCGAGAAAGATGCTAGTATCGGCTTTCCGCGTTCCCGATTGCCTATCCCTGTTCAGATCCTTGTGGCTGGTGACTGTTAGAAGAATTTTGATTATTTGTAGTAATGACGGCGAACATCTTTTCAAATGAGCCCGGCTCCATTGTGCAACACCGAAGTAATTGACGCCAGAGAGCATAGCGCCGACCAGTTTGGAAGCGCTGAAGTTTGCTATGATGATATGACTTTGTGCCCTTGTAGGCGTAAAGGGAAAGCTTAGATAAAGTCCAAAACTCGGGAATCATATCAACATGAGCCTGACTGCGGATTTTACGCAAGACAAGGGAACGGATTGTTCCCGTGCGATAAGCCAAGGCATGTGGTGTTGGATAGAAACATGGGTCAGTTCATGCCGCTGATAAAGCTTCGACATCTGTGATTGTGTAAACCCTAAAGCAAGCCAAGGGTGACGAATCTCCTCCTGCCTGCGAGGCGCTCAGGTTAGGCCCCAAGATACAAACAAGTGATAACCAAGTGAGGCTGTGCAATGTGCTTGGCACACTGACTCTCTTTACACGTTCCGCACGGCCACGGGACTTTGGAGACGACGCTCGGGGGAGAAAACGAATTAAGACTGAGGCAAAACAAACTGAAATTAGACATGCTGACGATCCTGTAGTCGATCATGGCAGACTAGGAGGAAAGTGAGCGTGATTTACCGAGATGTGTAGAGGCGTATTCCCCAGGGGGTGGTAGCGAGGTGGCATCTCGACTGCTACTACGTAGCCTAGTAGGATGCACGTACAGGGATCATCGATCCCTTTTCAGCATACAGCTATGGGTGGTGAAGAGCGAAGGTTTCGTCTAATGCGGAGGCCCGGGGGATAAATCTTTAGATTTGTCAAGGTGAGGTGTGGGAGCCTGGTCTGCAAGGCGCACCACGGGTAGTCTAGGCACCTAAGCCTGCTGCTAATGTAGGGCCTATGTCCTGTAGTGTAGCGGGAGGGTGAAGGGGGAATGCGAAGCGAAATGCATGCTGTAGTGACGGAGACGAAAATCCCCCCACGTGCCCAACGCTCTGGGTTGGCCCCACTAGTGCCCCCTTAGCCCCTTGGCCCGCTGGACCCTGAAGTTCAGCAAAAGCACTCTCTCCTCGACTTGGCGGTTCGGTAACGGTTGCTGATCGCTGGGAACTTGACGGCTCTCTCGAATCTACATCGGTACTTGTAGTGTTTAGTGGAGAGAATGGAGCCCGTGAGTGGCAGGAGTGGGCAGGTGCGCCAGCCCAGCCAGCAGCCTAGGCGACCCAGCCAGGGGCGGGCCCATATTGCGACCCGATGCGCGACCGCTCTAGCCCGGCTGATGTAAGGCTTCACTTCACTTTACGCAGCTAAGGCAGCCCGCCGTTTCCGCCTCACTTCGCCTTGTGCATCCTGCCACTATGACACTTCAACAACTCTAAACTCTCATTTCGCGATCTCCCAGCCTTTTATTTACGCTTTCGGTCTTTGTATTTCTCTTCAGCTTCTCTTCGACTTCTCTTCATTCCTCGCTCCAGCCTGACGCTTCAGCCCTTTCCTCGCGTAACATTGCCGAGCGACACGCCACCGCGTACCCCTCCGTCTTTCAGCTCTGGACCCCCATTTAACCCCCGTTTTCCATACCAGCCTTGCGGCTCTGAACTTTAGCCATGCGTCTGTTCGGCGGCAAGAACAAGTTCAAGGTTGATCCTCCCAAGATAAGGATCGAGAAGGTGGTCGTCGATCAACCCAACCCGAAACCGAAGCCCAAAACCCCCGGCCTCGCTTCCTCCTCCCGATCGTCGTCGACTGCCCGCTCCTCCGCGAAACCGTCGATTCGCCAAAAGAGCCACTCGCCATACCCTTCCTCGTCTGATGAGAAACGGTTGGAGCGTAAGCGAAAGGCTGGAAGTGCCACCGTGTCCCGTCGATCCCCGGTCAGCGAGCGGATCGAGTTCGACAAAGACAGCGACGCTGAGGACGACGGATGGATGAACCTCGATACCCACAAACGGCAACGCAAGGGAACTGCGGACGGCCGCTTCGTCGACCCGAATCGGAAGCTCAGGAGCGTGCGCGCCTTTGAGGACAGGGTAGACGGACTGAATTTCATTCATGCCGTCGAAGTAGCCTCACTTGAGTTGAAGTGTGTGCCCGTGATGGGAGCTCAGAAGGAGGATGTGGCAATAGAACTGCAGTATCCTAGTTTGCAATCACGGGAGAAGTACGTTTTACTGGAATAAGCCCTTTTGGCCCCCGGGATGCTAACATGCTACGCAGATACGAGTTGGTATGGGGCAAAGACAAGATCGACGCAGTCGAAGCCAGCATAAGAGTGGTTCGACATGTAGCCGAGACATATCTCAATGAAGAGGAAGCTGAGCCTTTTACGAATCAAAACGGAGGAATCATCCGGCGATTGGAAAAGGCATCCAATCGTAACATTCAGGATTTGATGGGATTCAAGGCTGCTCTGCGAGAGTACAACGAAAAACTCCTTAATTTGGTTGAAGATGGTGTCGTCGTGAAGAATCTCGACAAACAACACGAACTGCCTCGAAGTCTCGTGTCCTTCATTCTCGATCAGGTGTATGACCGTACAGTGGCCCTTAAAGTCGAACTCCTTTCCAAGTATGAGAACGGGACCGACTATGTTTACGGAGAACTGCTCCACCCCTTCATCTCCAAAATCTTGGTGGAACAAACCAAAATGACGTCGGACCAAGTCTTCGTGGACTTGGGCTCGGGGGTCGGGAACGTCGCCCTGCAGGCGGCACTTGAAATTGGGTGTGAAAGCTGGGGTTGTGAGATGATGGAGAACGCTTGTAATCTTGCCGACTCACAGAAGAAGGAGTTCGATGCGAGATGCGTCTTGTGGGGCATCAAGCCGGGAAAGGTGCACCTGGAGCGGGGTGATTTCCGGAAGAACAGTCGTATCCACGACGCCCTGAAGCGCGCCGACGTCGTCCTCGTCAACAACAAGGCCTTCACCTCCCAGCTCAACGACGACCTTGTCCGCATGTTCCTCGACTTGAAGATGGGATGCAAGGTGATATCGTTGAAATCCTTTGTTGCGGATCTCAAGAGCAACAACCATAATATCAATGATGTTGGCAGTACCATTCTCGAGGTGGAAGAGTGCGTATACCCAGAGGGGTATGTGAGCTGGACCAATGCCGGAGGGCCATACTTCATTTCGACACGAAAGTAGACTATAGAGCTTCATCAGCAATGGGCGCCAAGTTGGATTTGAAAGAACGAGATTGGGTATGGGAATAGGGATGTTTGAATAGGACTGTCAGGCTTACAGATACTCCATATAGCGTAGCGGTTTGAATTATATCCATGCTGCATCTCGAATTACTGCAAGGCTTCTCTTGTTGTGCTGAGGGCTCCCTGGAGGTTATCGCCCTTTTTCAAAGATGGGTTCGTTTGCGAGGTTCATAGCCTCAGCCTCTTGGGCCATTCGCTTCATCCATCGGTCCACAAGTTCTCTATTCTCTTTCTTGACTTTGTCTCGCTCTTTCTCGGCCATGGATAGTTGGAGATTGAGCGTAATCATTTCGTCTTGCACTTGCTGCACCGTCTCATTAGCGCCGACGTAAGGATATGGCGGAAGACCGAAGGCACCTCGATCAGCTTTCGCTTCTCCCTGAGCTCGTATTCACGGTCCTTGAGCCTTGTCGTTAGCGAACCACGTTCACTGGTCATGTCTCGTATCGACCTCAAGTCACTCTTAGTCTTGGATCGTAATTTCGTCAACTCCTCGTCTGCCGTTCTCAATCGTGTTTCCGCAACACCCTTGGACCGGAGGGCTTCAGCAAGGTCCAGCCGAAGCTGTGTGACACCGGGATCGTTTGATGTTGACTCGGCAGGTTGTGATGTCGGTCTGCCACTCGTCGCCAAAGCCGATTCTAGAGATGTCTTCTCAGCTTCCAGAGCTGATATCCGGTCGGCCATCTGGGAACCTGGATCTGGTCAGCATACCCTTCACAAGCTCATGAGTTGGGGTGAGGGGCATGTGGGGTTACCGACATGTTTGAACCAGGTCCATGTTTACGGGATTGCTGAGCTCTGAGTCCTTGAGGGACGAGAGATACTGATCTCGCCAGTTGGGCATGACGGGCTGGCAGTCGGTAAACCGCTGAACGCTGTGGCAACGATATCGTGATGGTGTTGTCTCGGGCAAGATTGATCTCCTACTCATTCCCTCTGACCATGCGGGATGATGCAACGGCGGAGCAATCTAGGGAGCTAATTCAACCGAAGAATAGCCCTGACCACCCAGCGACGTGCCGTTGCCGCTGGTCTTAGCGCGGGAGCCTCCCCCAACCTCGCAGGAGCTCTCACTCAATCAATGCAGGCTCTCGCTCATGATGATCAAATCGAATATTTCGTGATGAGATGAGGTAGTGCGAGAATGGACACACTTCACCCGCGAGCTGATTGGGAGAGCGTGGGGGACAAGTGGTTCCGGAAGACACAGCTTTACACGGCTGTGTTTGACCAGGATTTGGATCTGGACAATTACATCGTTACGGGAGCTCCGTACGCAGGTGCTTTAGGTGAGCCAAGACCTCTCTTCTCATATAAGTCTCATTTTTCTTGGAGGTTGCGACCTGAGAATGACCTCAGGACAACGCTAGGATGGGACACAATCATAGCATTCACTCAACTAGGCCAGGATGTACGCTGACCGTGGACAGCGCTGTGGCGCGACGATACGAAGATACTGGCATATCAACCAGGGAGGTCATCGAAACCCGCAATAGAAATTTACAGCCTCGCGGGCAAGAAGTTGCGGACTATTCTATGGGACAAAGGCATCATCAAAGGCCTTGGCTGGTCTGAGGACGAAACTCTCTTGGTCGTCACCTCGGACGGGACCGTTCGATGCTATGATTTGCAGGGGGACTTCACTCAGTTCTCTCTCGGCCATGGAGCAGACAACTATGGTGTCGAATCGTGCCGGTAAAAGACCTCGCCTTGTAATTTCTATGCAGCTGACGGGTGCTAGATTCTATGATCATGGCATGGTGGCCCTTCTAGGAAACAACACCCTAATAGCAGTCTCTTCATACACTGAACCTCGACCCAAGGCCCTTGCGACTGTTCCGGAAGGCGACATTCATTCGTGGGCTATCGTTTCGCCGAGCCATACCTTGTCCAGATCAGTCGAAGTCCTCTTGAGTGTTGAGAAGACCGTTCTCGTGGTGGACGCGACGGATTGCGAGGACCGTTTTCTAGATATTGGCCCTTTCACTCATATCAGTGTCTCACCGGATGGCCGTTACGTTAATTTGTATGCACAAAATGGCAGAGCACATGTCATCTCTAGCGATTTCCAGGAACGACTCTTCGAGCATAACTCTCACTCTCACACTCCACCAAAGTATGTCGAGTGGTGTGGCAGCGATGCGCTCATTGCTTGGGAAGATGAAGTCCATATTATTGGGGCTGGAGATATATCATCATCGTACATCTACGATACCACTCGCGTACATGTTATATCAGGTACGAGATACGCTTAAACTCCCAGAGAATTGCACATGCTGACTCTGCGCAGAGTCTGACGGCGCTCGACTAATCACAAACGATTTTTGCGAGTTCTTGGAAAGAATACCCCGTGAGACGCTTGATGTTTTCGGTCAGTCATCAGATTCATCGCCGGCCTCGATCTTGCTAGACGCTGTTGGCCAGTTGGAAATCAAGTCGCCAAAGGCCGAAGACTACATACAACTTATTCGACCTAACCTCACCGAAGCTGTCGACACTTGCGTTAATGCAGCCGGGCGCGAGTTTGATATTCACTGGCAAAAGCGACTGCTCAAGGCTGCCTCGTTCGGTAAATCAGTCCTAGACATTTACAACAGTGACGACTTCGTCGATATGTGCGAGATACTACGGGTGATGAATGCTGTTCGGTTTTACGAAGTTGGCATACCGTTATCGTTTGAGCAATATCATCGGTTGACACCGGAGAAACTCATCCAGCGCTTGCTCAATCGACACGAATACCTTCTAGCACTGAAGATTGCTGATTATCTGAAGCTACCCTCTGATCGAATCTATGTACATTGGGCATCAGCGAAGGTCCGCGTAGGATCTGAAGACGACGATACGGTCTGCCGGTTGATTGTGGAGAGGCTATCTGGGAAACCAGGAATCTCGTTCGAAGAAATTGCGCGTGCCGCCTATCAAGAAGGTCGAGCACGACTGGCAACAGAGCTCCTCAATCATGAGCCTCGTGGTGGCAGGCAAGTGCCTCTCCTTTTGAGTATGGAGGAAGACGAGCTGGCCCTCGACAAGGCCGTTGAAAGCGGCGATACTGATTTGATGCTGTCTGTTCTTTTACAATTAAAGAAGAAGTTACCCCTCGCAGCCTTCTTCCGAGTTATCAACGCGCGACCGGCCGCAACGGCTTTGGTTGAATCTTCAGCGACACTGGACGGTGACAACACCCTTTTGAAAGACCTTTATTACCAAGATGATCGCAGAGTTGATGGAGCCAACGTCTTCATTCGCGAATCGCTCCACCAGCCCGACGCTCGAACCGCGTCGGACAAGCTCGCCCTAGCTGCGAAGCTCCTCTCAGATTCCAAAGAATCCGCATTTGAGCTGCATGCATTGAAGGAGGCGACGACGCTATTAAGAATGCAGGAGGCATTCGACCGCGACCTCACAGACACTTTCACGGGATTGAGCGTCAACGAGACAATGTTCAAACTGATCCGGCTTGGATACAGTGGACGGGCCAAGAAAATCCAAAGCGAGTTCAAGGTTCCAGAGAAGGTTGCATGGTGGATTCGGTAAGTCGATCGATCGGTTGCCCAGATACGAACGACTGATGAGATCATGATTGACTGACCGTGCACCACACCCTGCAGATTGAGAGCACTGGTAACGAAACGAGAGTGGAATGAGATCGAGGACATTGCACGGTCTAAGAAGAGTCCGATTGGCTGGGAGGTAAGGTTATCTTGAAATATATCGCCAACGCAGAACCCCTGACTCACTTTCTTGCAGCCATTCTACAATCTTACGCTACAGGCGGGTAATCCGCGCCTGGCAGCCGTTTTTGTACCCAAGTGCACGGGGCTTGAGCCGGGAGAGACCATTGCCATGTATGAAAAGTGCGGAATGCGAGTAAAGGCAGCAGAGGAGGCGGTGAGGCTTAAGAATGCAGGTGAATGGGAGCGGCTACTGGGGGCGGCAGGGAGAGGGACTACGGAAGGGAGGGAGATTGAGAGATTAGGACAGGCTGTGTTCAAGAAGTAATATATTTAGATTGTATCAGTACATAGAGGCTGGGGATAGTTAATTAAACTTTTGATATTACCCTACTGAGATTGAATGCGTATTGTACGATCATGACCGACCCTGGTCCCGGACCCTGCTGCTGTCAATAATTACAGAGATGCAAACAGACGACGCAAGGATCGGGGCAATTTTCATTGCCCTGTGCACTCCCCTACTCGCTCTGTGCAGCCAGCCTTACTGGGCAACAATGTAGCCATAGATCAGCGCTAAATTAAAAATGTGCAAGTAAATCATGGTATTCTTCCTACTAATCCTAGGTATCTCTCGTTTTGGCAATTGAAATTCCATCACGTACAACAACCTCTGCATACTACGTAGTACACAACAACCTTGACAGGCAGTCAGTCCCCTCTCGCGTACAGCAGCTTTCGTATAACTGTACAATAGGGATCTCGCTCTCAAGGCTGCTCCGTTGGTTTATGGAGGCTGAACTGCAAAGAGCAATTGTTAATTTGCGGGAAATCCTCGGAAGCTAGCCCAAGGATGACTCTAATAAGACGGGCACCTCAAGACCTCAGGCCTGGTCTCGTGCGAAGGAGGCCAAGCCCCGTGGGCCGCTACCCTTAGCAGCAAGACCGTCGCGATAGCCTCACGTGGGATGCAGAAATGGGTCTCTCGACATGACCGGATCAAGGAACGGGAAGCCCCGCCGAGCATGAATGAAACCAAGCGCGTATGGATGGCGATGACCGACACGGATGATCTGAGTGGCATGACGAAGAATCATCTGAGACCCTAACGTTGAGTCTCCACCTGTCAGTGTCTCGAAGGAACCCTGCTTGCGGGTACAGAGCAATGAACGCAGCGGTTTGGCTGGAGTGATTTGTTGATCTCAAATACCGGTACCTAGTAACTAACAATTGATAAATGCCATTGTCACACGAAATCGGATTTAAGACGAGGACGCGCAGACTAGAAGCCGGGCTGCCGTCGAGGTACGGCGCATCTGGCCTGGTCTGGATGCGGGCCTGGCCGGGTCTGAAGTTGGGCTGTGGCGGGAAGGATTAGAAAGTCGGCCACGAGGGATTTGCGTTTGATGACTGGGGGCGGCCGATGAGGTTGACCAAGAGCACCAGCGAGGCGTATTTGGAAGAGGTGGTGCCTGGGAAAGGCGAGATGCAGAGGAGAGAGAGAGAGAGAGAGAGTTTACGGGCCATGGAAGAGCCGCCGTGAGCGAGCTTCTAGAAGGATGGCGTCTCCGAGAGCTACCAACATTAAGGTTACGTGGTTAAACGGGAGCTGCTCCAAACATGAAGAGTCACAAACTTTTCTCGAACCTCAGGGCACGGCTTTATCCAACGGTAGATCCCTCTAGTGCAAGATTACTAGCGATTGATGGCGGGATGGTGATCCAAGGGATCAGGAGGAGTCAGAACTCAAAATAGGGTCAGGTCAGGTCAGCCCAGGCACCCCCTCCCCTCCCCCGCTGCGGTCTTGAGATCTCAGTTCAGGCCGCCGGCTGTCTTTGCTTTAGCGGTTCACGGGCGCCGAGTCAGGTGCCGTCCAGCGCCGCCGACGCCTATCAGTGGCACACGAACACCCTCCCCCCCGGCTTCCAGTCATGTGCAGGTATTTACTTGTCTGAGGTGAGGTGAGATAAGGGATGGGATGGGAAAAACTTGCACCGCCCGGTTCATTACGAGGCCTCGCCAATTGCTGCTGTCGGATCGCTACCGTTTCCTCTCATGTTGCCGGAAAAAAAAAACTGCAAGCAAGGGAGAGAGACACATACGCTTACCGACTGTTTTCGTTGTCTCGTCGTCCACCGAAGCCCTTGACGTATCCACCAAAAGTCTCACCCCTAGCGGCTATCCCGAACCACTTTGGGTATTGCCGCCGAGCGCGCCCTCGCTCATTCACCCCTCCCTGCGGATTGCTCCACCGCCGCTCTTCCACCACCACCCCCTGCTCTCCTCCTCCAGGTCCTGTCAACCCATCTGCCAGCGTCTGCTCACGGGGCACATGCGGGAAGATCCAGCACGGATTAGGCCAGCCTCGAGACGTGGGAATCTCGGGCCTGGCGTGACTGATGCAGCAGGCTGCTACCACAGGCGACTCTCAGCAGGTTCCCAGCGGGTTCCCAGCGCTCTGGGTCGACCATTCTTAGCCCGATCGACCTGTCGCCGTTCGCCGCCGCCGACACTTTAGCCTCCCAGGGCTGTGACTTGGCTTTTTCTTTCTTGTATCTTGTATCTCGCCTATTTGGACCCGGAACTTGGACCTTTTCTTTTCTTGGCTCGCCCTGGTCCGGCTCAATATGTCTTAGGGTCCCCTCGTCCTCCTTGCGTCCGCCAGACCTCGACGTCCATCGCCTTTTACAAACCATATTCCTCCCATATCCCGTTCCAGAGCTTTGGACCGACATCTAATCATCTGCTATATCATTTCTTGCTCGCCTCCGATTAAGATACCCTTTTCTTTTCTGCTCTCGGTCACTGGCCGTCATTCCCGACTTGAATTCGTCAACGATTCCGCCGCCGAACCCTGAGCCGCCGCCGTTCGAACCCTTCCAACCCAATCAAAAGCTCGTGGCTCTCCAGCCATTGTTGCCAATTTCTGGCTTATTGGGGGACAAAGCGAACTGAGCAAACGGCGACCCGTCATTCAGGCACATATCTGACCAGTCGAAACGCACAGGCACCGCGTTCTTTCTTCGAATTCTGGGGCTTTGTACTTTTCGGCTTCGCCGTTTGTTCCTTTTTGAGTGGTCTCGTTGACTTAAGGGCTGCCGCCGCCGCTTTCCCCCTTCTTTTCTCCAATGTTCACCCAACCCGTCTCCTCGCCGCCGCCGGGGCCTTCTCCATCCACAACAGCACCTTCTCGCCCCAGTCGTCTGCGCGGCCTCAGCTATTTAAGAAATTATACCCAGAACCACCTGCTATCGCGCGAGGGGCATCACAGCGGTTCCGGCACCGCCAACGGCAGCAACGCAGGCAGTGGGACTACATCCCCCAGTCGACCAGGCGCGAGCGGCTCCGGCCTCACACGATCGATGAGCTATTCGCCAACGACAAGCGGACCGCCTGCGAACAACAACCGTTTGACTCTCATTAGTTCGACTCCTGATCCGGCGAGAAATCAGACTGCGACTCCACCTCCAGCGGTTGCGCCTGCTCCCGCTGCTGCCTCCGTGCACTCGACTGAGGCGCAAGAACAGACGGCAGAGTCTGCTGCCCCAGGTGCAGAAAACCTTGCGATCGAGACCGCGCCCTCTGCGACTAGCGAAACGTCTCAAGACCAACCACCCAACATGACAAGAGCTCAGGCTTCAACCAACAGTGAGGGCTCCGCTAACAACCCTGATGCGCTGCCTTCAATCAGGTTCTCGGCGTATTACGATCCACGCTCGACACGACCCTCTCTCACTTTCCCGCCCATTATGAGGACCTTGCCCTCAGGCTCGGAAAAGATTCGCGTCGGGCGATACTCGGAACGTGACATGCACTCCATGTCCAACTTGCCAGGCAACCAACCGTCCGCTGCGCCAGTGGGATTTAAGAGCAAGGTGGTCAGCCGGCGACACTGTGAGTTCTGGTACGAAGATGGCAAATGGTACATCAAAGACGTCAAGAGCTCGTCGGGAACCTTCCTGAATCACATCAGACTAAGCCCTCCGTCTCAGGAGAGCAAGGCGTTTCCCATTAACGATGGAGATATCGTCCAATTGGGTATTGATTTCAAAGGTGGTGAAGAGATGATTTTCAGGTGTGTCAAGATGAGGCTGGAACTTAATCGGGGATGGCAAAACAAACTCAATACCTTCAAGTACGTTCATGAATCATTTCCTTGGGGAGGTGAAATGCTGACTTTGGTTGATAGTGTGGCTGCCCACAAGCGTCTGCAGAACATGGCCTCCAATGGAGCCTCCGGCTCAAGCTCTCAGGATTGCTCAATTTGCTTGGGTGCTATCGCCGTTGGTTTGACCATGACCTTTCACAAGAAGCCTTCTTTGCTAACCCGTCTATAGCCGTGCCAATCGCTCTTCGTTGCACCTTGCTCGCATACATGGCACTTTAAATGTGTGAGATCGCTTCTCACATCACCTCAGTACCCCATCTTCATCTGTCCCAATTGCCGCGCCGGCGCCGATCTGGAAGCGGATGTAGACGAATTGGCGGAGGAATGGGAACAACTCAAAGAAGAGCAAAGCAGGGCTGGAGAACAGGAGGCTTCAGAACCCGAGGCAGCACCTGTGGAACCTGTGACGTCGGCAGATACCACAACAGCCGAGAGATCTCAAGTTCAGGACATCGACATCATGGATGTGACAGTCAACATTACACCAGAAAGTCAGCAAAGAATGGGCGTGTCGCACACTGTTTCCGAACCCCTAACCATTAGAAAGACGAGTGCAGGAGCTGGGCGCCCGGGCCCAATACGGGACAGTAGAACGCCGTCGCCTCCCGGTCTGAACGGAACCGAGGGACCCATTACTCCTAGAAATGATGCTGGGCCGTGGGTGTTTGATGGGAGTGCCGGAAGACGTGCGGAAGCTTCAACCGCGGAGATGAGAAGTCTTGATGCTGCTACCGAAATGGATGTTGGGAACATTCCCAGCGACGACTCGAGCTCACGGTGACAAGACATTTCAATCGTGACAGTTGCATAGAGAACCGACAGATGATGGCATGGCGTTCATTGTTACACGGAGCATAGCGAGGAGACTTCAACATCTTGGCGGCGCTCTTCTTAAGCTCCCCCCAATCTATAATACGGGTGCCGGCGTCGAGGGGAGTTTTTTGATCATGTTGGCTAAGACACGGGCTGCTGTAAAGGTGATTTGGCGAAGGTGATTTAGTTGGTGTAATGCAAGAGAGAATCTGCATTCAGCAACGTATTGCTGGCCCGGAAACTTACGTACATATATCTACGTTACGGATGGCTATGACCTCTATCTTGCTACTAATGCTATGATCGGCACAAATCTGACTGATTCAAAGTTATGGTTGCTTCGATTCCCGATTTCTGATAATAAACAAGTGACCGAGTATTTCCGATTTTTGACAACTAAGGCATCGGGGGCTCGCGCAATCTAATCACTTACTGTTGTGTTACTGAGACATTCTTGAAACCCACTGATTTGCATCTTATGTAGTCTATGATGGCTCAAATATTTGTTTCATGAAGCACATATTTTCGATCATGACCTACTTACTCCATGATACCTCGGATCCCCACTAACATGCGTTATGTCATCATCGCCGGGGTTGACGGCACCGAGATGATCCGACCTATCGCCGACCCGATAACGCGGTCCGGGCTAAATTTCTAGAACCCCGTCGCAAACTCCTTCACCACGAAGCACGGCTGGACAGTGATTTGATCTCCCCTGTGTGTTCTAGCAGTGCAACACGGGATCAAAATGTTACGACAATTCGGCGCGCGACTCCCGCCGAGGGTGAGGGCTTCGACTTCTCATCTGCTAAGGCAAAGTTCGAAGTTTTCGTTGGCGAGGAGGTCGATGGCTACAGTGCAGGTCGAGGGTATACATAAGGTGATTTGTCCCAGTAGATAACTACCGAGCTTGCCGCTAATGGAATAGGAACCTACCGACCTCGACCGAATTACCACCCTACCGAATGGCCTTCGCGTTGCCTCCGAAGCTCTTCCTGGATCCTTCTCCGGTGTCGGCGTCTACGTCGAAGGTGGCTCTCGTTTCGAGAATGCCTCCCTCCGCGGTGTCTCTCATATCATGGACCGTCTCGCCTTCAAGTCCACCTCCAAACGCTCCGCCGACGAGATGCTGGAACAGGTCGAGGCACTGGGCGGAAATATCCAGTGCGCCTCGTCTCGCGAGTCAATGATGTATCAAGCTGCAACATTCAACAACGCCGTCCCTACCGCCGTCGAGATCCTCGCCGAGACGATTTGCGACCCGCGCATCACGGAAGACGAGGTCGCAGAGCAGATTGAGACCGCGCGGTATGAAATTCGTGAGATCTGGAGCAAGCCTGAGTTGATTTTGCCCGAGTTGGTGCATACGGCTGCGTTTAAGGATAATACCCTGGGAAACCCGCTGCTATGCCCGGAAGACAGGCTGGGCGCCATTGACCGAAGCACTGTCATGATGTACAGGGATCTGTTTTACCAACCTGAGCGTATGGTTGTTGCCTTTGCGGGTGTTAACCATGGGGAAGCTGTGAAGTTGGCGGAGCGGTACTTTGGGGGGTTGACGAAGGGATCGCGGTCCACCATCTCAAGGACAGGCTCCGAGACTAGCGATAGCGAGCTTTCCGACAGCGAAGCCACCGAATCACCCATGTCCTCCGTCTCTTCATCGCCACAATCGCCTAACCTCCTCTCCAAGATTCCTTTCTTCAAGAACATCTCCACCTCTGCTCCCCAAAACGCTGCCGTACTCAACACTCCTCCCTCCGAGCTCGACATCCAAAGATCAGCACACTACACTGGCGGCTTTCTCTCTCTCCCTCCCCAGCCACCATCACTCAATGGTCAGCCGGTGTTCACGCATATCCATCTTGCCTTCGAAGGACTTCCCGTCGCCTCGGATGACATCTACGCGCTAGCCACTTTACAAACCCTCCTTGGTGGTGGTGGATCATTCTCTGCCGGCGGTCCCGGAAAGGGCATGTACTCTCGCCTGTACACCAATGTCCTCAACCAATACGGCTGGGTCGAATCCTGTATGGCATTCAACCATTCCTACACTGATTCCGGCCTCTTCGGCATCTCCGCCTCCTGCCTTCCGGGCCGCACCTCTTCTATGATTGATGTCATGTGCCAAGAATTCCGTTCTCTCACTACCACCACCGGCTTCTCCCGTTTGCAAGATGTCGAAGTTGCCCGCGCGAAGAACCAACTCCGATCCTCCCTTCTGATGAATCTCGAGTCTCGCATGGTCGAACTCGAGGATCTGGGTCGTAGCGTGCAGGTCCACGGCCACAAGGTTCCAGTCAAGGAGATGTGTCAACGAATTGAGAACTTGACGGTCGATGATTTAAGAAGAGTCGCAAGCATGATTGTTGGTGGCAAGGTAAATAACCCTGGCAAAGGAAGTGGCGCCCCGACAGTGGTGTTGCAGGAGGCTCAGGCGTATGGGGTCAGCAGCCATACTATGACGTGGGATCAGATCCAGGATCGCATCGATAGCTGGAAGCTTGGAGGATAATTCTAGAGGACAGGATATCGCATACATGGTCAAGGATCTAAGTGTATCAGTTGGGGATGAGCAATATTCTCTAATGCCGGGCATAGAACCGCGAGACGCTGGAAATGTACTATAGAGTTGGTTGTTTAAGGCAGCATACACACGAGCATAGGGGCTGGGCCGGATGGCCGAAGACTGGCCATGTACCAATACGGCCACGTCGATTTCGCGCTTCTCTAGATAATGTACAATAACCAAAATGTATTAAACTAACCATCAAATCTAAGAACCCGCATATGCCTGTTGAAAGGCTCTAACCTCTAACTCCTATAATAATTCAAGTGTATATCTACGCTCATCTTTGTTCAATCAATCCCATTTGCGCCACTGGTTTTTCGTTCATGATTGCGTAATCTAGTCAAGGTGTTTGATGTATGCTGTATTTGGCTTAGAGTTTTGACCGCACGGCTTCGAGGCGGTATTTCACATCCTTCAGAGCTTTATTCGCAGGTTTCCAATCGTCGAATTGTCGGAGTAATTCCTCCGTTTCATTATTGAGTTCCGTCTTGACGAAGTTTTCCTCCAGCAAGCCTCTCATGATCCATGGTAGGACATAAGGATTCGGTGCGCTGAGAGCTTCACGTTTTGCAATCTCGCACTTTGCGTTGGAAGTGGTAGTGGTTGTTTCCAGAGCATGGGAGACAGCAAGGTCGTAAACTGCGGAGTCGTAATAGAGACGGGAATGGCCTTCGCCGGAGTACAAGCTGCCAGCGAGAGGGATGGAAAGTTCGCGGATGAGGCCGTGGTCGGAGACGCCGAGGTTGCGGAGCTTAAGAGCGAAGCCAACGAGGTGGGCGATGAAGTCGGGAGCGTGAACGCGACCATCGATGAAAACGGCGCGGTAAATGTATGGATGATTTGCGGGGGAATAGACGGCGGACTAAGAAACAAATTAGAGTGAGCAGAACAGGTGATGACTTAGTGAGCAAATACCTCCAGGGGAACGACTTGATCATCGATGCTGCCGATGAACGTTATCCTCACCCCATGGTTCAGGACGCGCTGAAGGGCGACTTCGAATCGCTTAGCGTTAGCACTCTCGGGGTTCCCAAAATCCCAGAGCTCAGCAGCCGAGCCTATGAGCAGGCGGGATTGGAAGTCTGGGAACGGTCCCAGGGATACGCCAGCCATTGCGCAGACACCAACTTTCGCGGTGGTGATGACACCGAGATCGATGAGTTTCTCTAAGAGCATGATGCTCACCGGTACGCCTTGAGAATGGCATGCAAAAAGAATGAGATCTGCGCTTCGGATATGGTCGATCCAATTCAACATCAGTTTCCAGAGGTTATCCACCCTGTCATTGATTTTGCCTTCACCCTCAAGAGCGACCTTCTCAATCTCACAGTCGCCGCAGTCGTTGTTCTCCGCCCATCGACGGATGGCATCAGCGCATAGGCTGGCAAACCGTAGCGATGTCCCAGTGGGCTGACCGATCATAGGACGAAGGTAGGTGGCAGGGAATAGCCCGTGAACGCCGATAGCAATAGCCTTGCGAATCTTGGGAGGATCCTTGAGGCGGAAGACATGGTTTGCGGGGGATTGCTCGGTACGCAAGAGGAACTGTGTGATTTGCTTGAGTATTGATGGATTCTCCTTCATTTGGTAGGTGCTTGAGAAGGAGGGTAGGAGGAGATTTGGCGATGTTTTGGATGATGCTTCGGACTCGGTGATGGATTTACTTGACGAGTCGATGGTCTTGGTGGGTGCTTCGGCTGGTTGGTGAGATTCTTGCGGTTCTACGCCGCTCGTCGGTGTCGAGGTGCCGGATGAAGCACGCGATTGAGAGTCGAGATCCATTGAAGTCGGACGTAGCCTTTTACTCCTGCGCCATGCCGACTTGCTTGCCTTTTGAGCATCCTTTCCTTTGGATTCGTCTTTGACTTCTTTCGTTGGGGACACATCACATTCTGCCATGCTCGCAGGATGAGCCTCCGAGCCTTCACCAATGACTGCGATCTGCCCAGACTCCGGCTCAGGCTCTTTATCCTTCGTCTTTGGTGAGTCTTTCGCCCAAAATGCCCATGTAGAGCCCGCCTTTGGAGAAGTGACTTGTTCTTGGGCGGGTGCTGGTGGAGGAGGTGGCGCGTCGGTCATGGTCACATCAGCATCGTCGGATGTGTTTTTTGGGGATGATTCTTGTGAAGCGTCTTGTTTTGGTTCTGTTTCTGAAGCAGGCTGGCCCGAGCCATGCCAGAAGCTAAACCATGATGTAGCTGGCGTCGATGCATCTTGGGGCATATGATCGGAGGGAGCCTGTTCTGTCTCCGTCCGGTCCGGGGGTGCTTCGTCGTCGTTCTTGACCGGGTCCCCGGCGGTTTCGATTGTATCAGGTGTTGAACCAACCTGCGTCTCCGTGAATGGCGTTCTAGATAGCCAGCCCAGCCAGCCCGAGGAAGTTGTTGGTCGCTGGGGAGTTGCCAACGCGTCAGTCTGTGTCTCAGGCTTCGATGTACCATCCGTCACGGCTGGCTCGGGTGTCTTGGGCCTCTCAGCCGTAGGCAGATCGTCATCCATCTTCTTCCCTTCATCCCCTCCCATGCTAGGCTGTGTGATAGTATCGTTTGACTTATTCCTGGAGATCGTAGATTCGTCAGGTTTGTCCTTGGAACTCTTATCCTCGGTAATCTTGGATAGTCCTGAGATTGTTTCGGTCGTGCTGTAAATGCTGGCAGCGTCACTTCCCTTCCTTCTATCGAATCGGCTCAGATCTGCTGTCTTTTTCGATCTCACAGTTCCCCCGAGAATATTCTCTTTGGCCACGGACGTAGAGGCTGATGCCTTCTGATTCATTGGCCAGGATCCATACCAACTTTTTGTTTTGCGTACCTACAACGCGTGTCAGTGGTGCATAGACAAAGCATAGGTTATGAGGGTGATTCATACATCCTTCTGTTGTTGGACATCAGCAGGAGTGGTGTTCTTCGCATGGTCGGGTCGTGGAGGCGGCATCTGTTCGTCGTTGCTTGTTGGGGGTTCCGAGGCACCAGATGGAGCTTGTGACGTAGTTGCGCCTGGGTCTTGGGAAGACGTCCGAGAGTTGGTTGAGCTTGCTTCCGCCGGATCAGGTCGAGACCTTTTACGGGGAAGCATTATTAGTTAAAGAGATGTAACGAAAAGGCCATCGACAATCGAATACCAAGAGATCACCACGTATGTTGATGTGCTTTTTAAAGTTCGCGTCTGAAGATGGTGACCGTTTTCCGAGCACCTGGTCCGGCAGTCAACGAATCCACTAACTAAAAGGATGCCATATGATACTGAGATACGTATTAAGCACCTTACCTTAAGCGGCATGGTTCCAGGTTGCGAAAACGAGCCCCACCATCCCTATCATACTCTTATCGATATCTGTTTATCAGTGTCCCGCTGAAAAAAATTCAAGGACTGCTGTGGGTTTCGAGACCTTCGATCCCGCTTTGGCGAAAGCAACGGTTCTTGCGACCGGACAATCACAATGAGCACCCTCAAGCGCAAAGACGCTCCCGGAGGCAATCCCCCGGCGAAATCAGCAAAGAGTACAAAGGAGGCGAGACCTTCAAAAAAGGATGGCCTGAGCAAAGATGCGAAGGCTGTGGGCAAGGCGGCTCACAAGCCGAAGAGCTCGACTGACGCGACCGGCAAGGCACCTGTATCGTCGCTTCTGAGAGATGAGGAGCCAATGTTTCCCCGTGGCGGTGGAAGTGTCCTTACACCTCTAGAACAGAAGCAGATTCAGCTCGAGGCCAAGGCAGATGCCCTTCGAGACGAAGAATTCAACACGGGAAGCAAGGCGCTCACGAAAAAGAAGCGGAAAACAGCACTAAAAGGCACCAAGAAAGGTGACAAGAAGACCGTGACGGAGGATGAAGATAATATTAAGGTTGACAGCTTAAGCTTCAAGGTGAACACTCTGCTGCGAAGTAGGCGGCGACCTTGAACTAACCTTGGACATAGAAACTGGTCAAGGGCTCACTCGTCCTCGGGCAAATCACCCGAATTAACAACCTCGATATTGAAGTCGCTCTCCCGAACAACCTGACTGGACACGTTACAGTTGTTGCTATATCTGAACAACTCACCGAACGACTTCAGGAAGATGCTGCTGAGAAGGATAACGAGGACGAGGAGTCATCCGGAGATGACGACGTCGATCTCAAGTCTATATTCACAATCGGACAATACATACGAGCTTATGTCGTTTCAACTCTAGACGAGTCCGCTACGGGCAAGGGCAAGCGACGTATCGAACTTTCTTTGCGACCCTCCGAGTCCAATATGGGACTGGATAAAGACGACATCGTACCCAACTGCACCATTATGGCCTCGGTTGTTAGTTGCGAAGGCCGTGGATACGTCATGGACCTAGGGATCTCTAAGGTCAGGGCCTTTCTTCCCAAGAGCGAGGTGGACTCGACAACCCCCGAGGAGAGGTTACAACCGGGTGCTGTCTTCTTGTGCCAGGTAACAAGCAAGGGCGCAAACGGAATTGTTCAGCTGTCGCTGATGCAAAAAAAACTGGGAAATGTCAAAGCCGTTCCCACCGATTCGACAACAATTAACACCTTTTTGCCCGGTACGGCTGTCGACGTTTTGGTCTCCAATACTGACCGTAGAGGGTTGGCTGGAAAAGTCATGGGTCACCTTGATGTCACAGCTGATTTATTTCACTCTGGCGTTGGACCAGCGGGAATTAATCTTGAATCAACATACAAAGTTGGATCGAGGGTCAAGGCAAGGGTTATCTGCAACTTTCCCACGACGAAAGAGCCAAAGCTAGGAATTTCCTTCCTTCCACACATTACTTCTCTCGAGCAGAAGCGGCCTGGAAAGGGACCTGATGTTAAGAAGTTACCTACCGATGTTCTCCCTATCTCGTCCCTTGTTGAGAAATGTACTGTTCGGCATGTTGAGGCCGAGATCGGATTATTTGTCGACATCGGAGTATCCGGTCTCAGCGGTTTCGTGCATATTTCTCGAGTCAAGGACGGCAAGGTTGATGCTCTATACGAATCAAGCGGCCCCTATCAGGTTGGGTCTGTTCACAAGGGACGAATTGTTGGTTACAATGACCTGGACGGCATTTTCCAACTCTCTTTCCAAAAGACAGTCCTCGAGCAGCAGTACTTGCGACTAGAGGATGTTCCGATCGGCGCAGTTGTAACCTGCAACGTTGAGAAGATTGTGGTTGATGGAGATGGCGTTAGTGGTTTGATTCTCAAGGTTGCCGAGGGCATCAACGGCTTCGTTCCTGAGCGACACTTGGCAGACGTTCGTCTTCAACACCCAGAGAAGAAGTTCCGAGAGGGCATGAAAGTGAAGGCTCGCGTTCTCTCTACGAACCTGTCCAAGCACCAGATGCGACTCACTCTCAAGAAGACCCTTGTCAACTCAGAAACCCCCGTCATCAAGAACTACGAGGATGTCAGCGTTGGGATGCAGGCTCTGGGCACGATTATCAAGGTTCAATCGTCCGGAGCTTTCATCCAGTTCTTTGGTTCGCTCCAGGGGTTTTTGCCGATTTCAGAGATGAGCGAAGCATATATCCGAGATCCTCAGGAGCATTTCCGGGTTGGCCAAGTTGTCAGTATACACGTTCTTGATGTTGACCCTGAAACGCGGAGGTTGGTTGTATCCTGCAAAGACCCTTCTGCGTTTGGATTAGACAAGCAGAACGCACTGAAAGCACTGAAGCTTGGAGACATCGTTTCTGCCAAAGTTACTCAGAAAACCGAGGACCAAGTCTTTGTCGAGCTAAACGACAGCCAGCTTAAGGCGATTCTGCCTGTTGGACACCTTACCGATAAGTCGTCGTCAAAGAATCAGTATGCCTTGAAGCGTATCTCTGTCGGCCAGTCCATCTCGAACCTGGTCATCATTGACAAGAACGAGAACCGACGGGCGATTATCTTAAGCCAGAAACCAAGTCTCATCGAAGCTGCAAAGGACAACACACTGCTGACCAGTTTCGAGGAGGCTAAGGAGGGCCGAATTGTCCAAGGCTTTGTGCGAAACATCACTGTTACAGCAGTTTTTGTTCAATTCGCGGGTAATCTCAATGCTTTGCTACCGAAGTCCCGACTCCCTGCTGAAACCCAAACTCAACCTAACTTTGGGATGCATAAATACCAGTCAATCGAGGTCAAGATTGTTTCCACGATTCAGGAACTTCGCCGAATTCTAGTAGCACCAGCAGATGCTGAAGACGAGTTGAAACCCCAGACGAAGGGCAAAGATAAGGCACCAGCTCCTGCAGACAACTTGGATTTCGGAACTCTCACAGAGGCCAAGATCACTTCGATCAAGGATACTCAACTTAATGTGCAGATTCTCGACACCGATGTTCAGGGTCGTATCGACGTATCTCAAGTCTTTGACAGGTGGGAGGACATCGTTGATTCGAAAGATCCCCTTGACAAGTTTCAGAAGAAGCAGGTTCTGAAAGTGCGCGTGATGGGAATTCATAACGCTAGGGATCACCGCTTTCTTGCCTTCTCTCATCGCTCTGCCCATTCTGTACTCGAATTGTCTGCGAAGCCGAGTGATCTCGAAGCCGACCAACTTGAACTACTATCTATCGACAAGATCAAGGTTGGGAACACTTACATCGCCTTCGTAAACAACTCCAGTCCATCTTTCCTCTGGGTCAACCTGTCGCCCTCAGTCCGCGGCCGAATCTCCGCCATGGAAGCATCCGACGACTTGTCTCAGCTGAACAATTTGGAGGCCAACTTCCCAATCGGTTCAGCCCTCAAGGTGAGGGTTACCGCTGTTGATCCGAAGAACAACCATCTTGACCTATCTGCCCGCTCTGCTGGATCATCCGAAGCCATTAACTGGGGTATTTTGAGGCAAAACATGGTTCTCCCAGGACGAGTTACAAAGGTCAACGAGCGCCAAGTCCTGGTGAAGTTGAGCGACTTGGTTTCTGGCCCTGTTCACCTGCCTGACATGGCTGATGACTTCGACGATGTGAACACCTTAAAATATAAGAAGAACGACATTGTTCGCGTATCAATCGTGGAGATGGACTCAAGCAATAAACGATTGAGATTGTCTACTCGCCCTTCTCGAATTATGAGCTCTACTCTTCCAGTTACCGACAAGGAAATTACGGAGGTATCTCAACTCAAGTCCGGAGATATCGTCCGAGGTTTCGTTAAGAATGTCGCTGACAAGGGACTGTTTGTTTTGCTCGGTGGCCGCGTTACAGCTCTTGTGAAGATCTCAAATCTTTCGGATAGGTTCTTGAAGGAATGGAAGGATAGCTTCCAAATCGATCAACTTGTCAAGGGCCGAGTCATCTCGGTTGACGCCGCCACTGGGCACGTTGAGCTGAGTTTAAAGTCGTCTGTTGTCGATGAGGATTTTACCCCCCTGATCACATTCAACGACATCGAGAAAGGCCAGGTAGTGACTGGAAAGGTTCGAAAGGTTGAGGAGTTTGGCGCCTTCATTCTTGTCGACAACTCTGCCAATGTCAGTGGTCTCTGTCATCGAACTCAAATGGCTGAGAAGGCGGTTCAGGATGCTACGAAGCTTTACAAAGAAGGTGATGCCGTGAAAGCAAAGGTCCTTCAAATTGATGCTCAGAAAAAGAGGATTAATTTCGGGCTGAAGCCATCTTTCTTCGAGGACGATGATACCGATATGGACTCAGATGAAGACGCAGGTGTGGCGCTAATCGATGAAGATGACGACAACAGCGAAGTAGATGTCGAGATGGATGACGGTGAAATCGAAATCCTTGGGACCGACAACTTAGACGACTCCGACGAGGAAGAAGACGACGACAATGAGGAGGAGGACGATCAAAACGACAGCGATGATGAAATGGAGGACCAACCAACCAAGTCCAAGGGTCTCGCAGTTGGCAAGAAATCGGATTGGTCCGCGGATCCTTTCGACGACTCAGAGCCAGAGTCAGAGTCCGAAGAGCAACCACAGGAAACTGTGAAGACCAAGAAGAAACGAAGCAAAACAGAAATCCAAGTTGACAGGACTGCTGAGCTCGACGCGCATGGACCTCAGACTTCAAGTGACTACGAGCGTCTCCTGCTTGGCCAACCCGATTCTTCGGAACTCTGGATTGCTTACATGGCCTTCCAGATGCAAGTGAGCGAGCTAAGCAAGGCGCGGGAGGTTGCGGAACGAGCGATCAAGTCCATCAACATCAGGGAAGAGGCTGAGAAGCTCAACGTGTGGGTCGCGTATCTCAATCTCGAAGTTGCTTACGGCAACAAGACGACTGTCGAAGACGTATTCAAGCGGGCTTGCCAGCTCAACGATGAGCAAGAAGTCTATGAGCGACTGGCCAGTATTTACATTCAGTCGGAAAAGTTCAAGGTAAGAAATCCAGGCAACCATTGCGAAAATAAATGCTAACAACCGCATCAGCAAGCGAACGAGTTGTTCGAGGCCATGGTCAAGAAGTTTGGTGCAAAGTCTCCCAATGTATGGCTAAACTACGCCCACTTCCTACATGTGACAAGAAACGACCCCGCGAAGGCCCGGTCGCTTCTTCCCCGAGCAACTCAACAACTCGAGAGTCGTCACAGTCAGAACATTGTCAGCCGGTTCGCCGCCCTCGAGTTCCGTTCTCCGAACGGTGAGGCCGAACGCGGACGAACCATGTTCGAGGGTCTCCTCGCTGCTTGGCCGAAGAAGGGTGATCTCTGGAACCAGTTACTAGATCTGGAGATTGGCATTGCCGGTTCGGATGCTGACCATACTGCTGTGAGGGATGTATTTGAGAGGAGGACAAAAGTAAAGGGGTTGAAGCCCCAGCAAGCTGAGAAGTGGTTCAGGCGATGGGCCGCGTGGGAGGAGAAGCTGGACCCCAAGGGCAAAGACAAGGTCATGGCAAAGGCACAGGATTGGGCTGCTTCTTTCAAAGCCAAGAAGGCAGAAGCTGCTGCTCAGAATGAGGATATGGAGGAGTAAGAAAAGTATGTAGCATTCTAGATACCATATCAGGGCGTCAAAAATTGGATGGGCATTTATGATTTCATGCAATGCCAAAGAACCCCAACATAACTTCACTCGGAACCCTCGTTTATAAATTGCCGTGATTGTGTAACTTTGTCTCAAGTTATCCTGAGAGTTCGCGCGGCATCAATATAGCACGAGCATCAAGATCTAAACACAGATCGTTTATACCCTCTCCTAACTTTTGTCTAAATTGGGGTTCTAATTTTAGCTACTAGGGTTGCGACGTAGATCGGAGAAATTAAGCTCAACTTTGGGATATACACGTAATCTCTCTTGACGTACGCTCCATGCGAGTAGGATATGTCTTGGCCCAGGGTCTACCACGACAGCGTATCACTCCAGGGTGCCCTTCCTGGGTACTTAATCTGGAGTTCTCCTTGAAGGCAAGACCGAACTTCTGCAGAGACCATCCCAAGCATGCCTTGCGAAGTTCTCTCCTGCGATTGACTCGGACCGCCGCTCAGTCCGAGACATGAGGAGGTCATTTTCCAGTGCCCTCACCAGAGACCCTTCTCTCGTCTTTCCCGCTCTGTCACCGTACCCCATCTCCCACTCTCACGGCCCCACGAAACTAGTTTGTGTTGGATTTTGCCTCCAGCGGCACGATGGTTATGGTATTGCGCCCTTTCTCAACGCTAAGGCAACAGAGTACATGGCTACGTACAAACGGCTTGCTTGCTTTTCCAAGAGGCAGACACACGTTGACTCTAGTATTTGCCTACTTCTTTCCCGAATCTTCCTTCAAAGATACAATGCGGTTGAGCACAATCTTGTCCTCGGTACTATCAGAATCCATAGCCTGCATCAAGGTCAGTCGATCAGTCTAGCTGTACTGCTTATTCGGGCACTTACAAAGTATGCGACACGCATGGCCTGAAATCTGACACTCTCCGGAGCAAAGGTCCCTTCTTCCTCACCTGCCGTAGCAGGCCATGGGGCTCTCTGGCGTACCTCCTTAAAGCCTTCTTCGATTAAGGCATCGGGGTAAATAACCTCGCTATCGGGGTTGATATCATTGAGGAAGCCTCCTTCGGCGGCCATTGGATCGTCCGATTTGAAAAGAGGGCTCTGAATGCGGACTTCGAGCTTAATCGATCCCTCAGGCACCCACTGAATATAGGTTTTCGGCTTAGTTCCTTTATCAAAAACCGCCTTGATGCCAGTGATTCGTCCAGTAGTCTCATCTTTGGAAAACGAGGTGGCTTTGATGGGATGAGGCACGTTGAGAAGACCAACTGCCTTGCCAGGAGCCAAGCGGAAATAGCCCTTGTCGTCAACCTCACGGAAGTCGGAGCGATCGATGTAAACAGTTTTTGTGAGCCGCAGTTTATGGTTACCAAACTTGGGATCCTTGGGGGAAAATGGAACTTCGAGTTCCTGTTCTTCCTCAAGATCTTCGATGGTCACAGGAACGGGGTCGAGAACAAGCATAAGGCGGGGGACCGTGTACTCGAGGTACCGACGGACAGACTGCTCGAAGCGAGCAATGGCAATGAATGTCCTGGCAGTGGTGACACCGAGCTCGTTCACGAATGATAGGAGGGCACCTGGTGGAATACCTCTTCGCTTAATGGCGATTAGGGTATATAGTCGTGGGTCGTCCCAGCCTCGAACGATTCCGCCTTCCACCAGCTTCTTCAGTGCTCGCTTGCTCATCACCGTGCCGCTGACGTTTAGTCGTCCTATTGTGAAATCGTCAGCAAAAAGCGTTTCACACAAGATAATAACAGCGGTGTGAGGCCAGATTGGCTCCGATGCGCCGATGGATTCAAGTTGGATGTCGAGTAGTCTAAATGACAGAGCATGAGAAGAGGTTACTTACCAAACTCGCGCTGCATTGGCTCATACACCTCGAGTGTCTTGTTCAACCATTCATAGCTTTCTCGAGAGAGGATAAACTCGGTGGTGCAGAGACTATGAGTGATACCCTCAAAACTATCGCAAAGGCAGTGTGTGAAGTCGTAGGTTGGGAACATCTTCCATTCCGGCGCTCGGATATGTACCGACTTGTTCTTAGGTATGCGGTAGGCAGCGAGATCCCACATCTGAGGGTTTCCATTCTCAATATCCTGCTTCATACGCAAGAAGGCCGTCTGAGGCTCATATTTACCGTCGTGCATGTCTGTAAATTTCTGGAGATTCGTCTCGGTATCCTGCTCGGCGTGTTTACAACGATATCGGGGACCCTCTTTGCCTTCTTTACCTCCGCGCTGGAGCTTGATCTCGGCTTCATTGCAGTGACATACGTAAGCCTTGTCCTTCTTGATCAGCTCTCTAGCAAGTTGGTATAGTTTCTGGAAGTTGTCGCTCGAGTATGTGATCTCGCTAGGAGTAAAGCCTGGGGGGTCTTTTAGCTTTGACATTTTCACCCCGACAGCAGTGAGAGCGGCTCACCTAGCCACTTGATAATCTTAATAATCCATTCAAAATAAACCTCCTTTTCCTCGTCAGGGTTCGTGTCGTCAAATCTTGGAGTTTATTAGTCATTGCGCTTGTCGAAGGGTTTAAACGGAGCACCTCAAGATCTGCAGCCCTCAGCCGTTAGCTTTCGTCGTCCGAACACTTTTGACCCAGACCTAGGGAATTAAGAGGCAGTAATGATGTGAGTGGCTTACCGTTTTACCACCATGATATTTTGCAAAGCCAAAATCAATCGCAATCGCTTTGGCATGTCCCAAGTGGAGATATCCGTTTGGTTCGGGAGGGAAACGTGTGATAACGGGCTTCATGGGCCTCTCTTTGAAAACTTCGGCGAGGAAGCCCTGTTTGAACATGGCATCTGGATCGATCGGAGGTGCGTCGGTGGGCTTTGGTTTTGGCTTTGGCGCAGACTCGGATCCCGCCTTCGCCTGGTTCTCGGCTACCTGGGTCGCACGAGCAGCCTTCTTGGCTCGTTTCTGAGTACGCTTCTTCAACTCATTCCTCGAGACCATTTCCCCAGTAACCTCGTCGAGGACCAGCCTAGTCGTCGCCTCAGTCATCTCGGCGACTGGGTCAGCCATGGTGAACTACGGGTGGAGTTGAATGTGCAGATGATCGCGTTGCTGATGACTGTCCGCCAAATTGTCACTGACGGATGGTATGGTGGGGGAGGGGTAGTTTTTCTTGATAAGTTTAGCTGCTGTGTATGATAACGAGCAGAGGTAGCGGTGGGGTTGCTGAGTCATCCATCTATCTTTGACTCATACGGTGTTTATTAGCCGGTCCTCGATTGAGCGGCGGTCAGCTCACAGATAAAGAGGTTGGTTGGTCGATGGAAGAGGATTGTCATCCGTCAAACGCTGTCCCCGTGGCCCCGGGGTTCGACACGCCCGAGACCGGGACCATCAAGTTGTCGACGCCAGTACTTCAAGCCCGAAGCCCCACAAAACCCGGACTTGATTTTAGAAACAACCTGGGGTACATGGCCCGGAGGCTTGTAGCGACTTCTCTGTTAGCATCAGTGTCAGTAGTCTGCCATTACCGGATGCTTAGACATCCAGTACGGCCAGTAAGCTGCCTATAGCTAAACGGTTCTACAAGAGCTATGTCCTTCCGACTTAGTACCGTTACTTCTCTAGACGAGTTCCCCAGCGTCGGACCATCGACCGACCGCCCACCGCTGAACCTGTCTCGTTCAATTGAGCAAATAATCTCTCGAGCGGATTCTGCATTTCTCCTTAACTCAATTACAGTCTGATGTTCCGGGTCAATTTGTAGCGTTATCTCCGAGCTGTAGTTTTGTCGGAGGCGACCCCGCAACATGTTGACGATGTCGTGATATGCCGTTTTATTTTGCAAGATTCGTCAGCCCACTCCAGCGAGTTCCAGGTACGTTAGTGGCCCACCCCCGCCTAAAGCGAACGGCTTTGCCGCTGTGGCGCGCCCGACCCTCCGGCCTGCTGTCGACGGCCCCTCGGCGCCTTAGGCTGCCCTCAGCACGCCATCGGCTGTTCGCTATTGCAATGTCTGTAATCGACAGAAGTCCTCAAGACACATTCTTGCTCAAGCAATCAAGCAGTAATGGGTTGTCGAGTGTGTCGCGCGCGAAAGGTGAGTTTTATTAATTTTCTCTCTATGATTGGGGTCTTGACTATCGAATCATTAACCATGTGGGTTCATGCACCTGCAGGTCAAATGCGATGGCCGACCCAACGGTTGTCGGAATTGCGAGCGACTTCAGCTCGAGTGTGTCGATGATGAAGGAGCCAAAGCTGGTCGCCGGTCAGTTCCAGTCTCGTTGCGGAAGATCCGAACCTACCGATCTTGTAACAGCTGTCGAGTGTCCAAGACCAAGTGTGATGGCGACCGCCCGAAATGTTCGCGATGTTGCGCAAGGAACCTCGATTGTCTCTACGACGGAGGTTCGGCCCCTCGCTGGGCACGGAATCTCAGCAAACCCTCGGTTCCAGAGGAGGATGACGGCGAGTCAAAATCTCCCTCTGTAGTCATGGGAGAATCAAGCTCCCCGAGTGTACTGCAATCCCGAGAAGCCGATAACGCAACTCCGTCGACCCAAACTCGACAACGGAGTCGAGATCAGACGCGGGATGTCAGTCCTGTTGACCAAGACGTTGACTTCGCTGATGATGACGTGCTATCATCTTATACGTGGTATGCAGTTCCATGGGATCTCAATGCGGGAATACGCAAGCGTATTAACCCGCCTCATAGGCTCGTATCACCTGAACTTCCCTCAGAAAACAATATCCGCCTCATGATCGACCATTATTTTGCCAATATCCATCCACTTCGGTGTTTCGCTTTCGTACACAGGCCTTCTTTCACCCGGCAGCTAGACAAGGGATTCGAGTGCGATGATGAAAAGGCGTTGCTCCACATCATGTGTGCCCATGGTGCCAAGTAATTCATATCATGTTCCTGATTAAAATTTCCTCCCTAATATGGACGACTTAGGTTCTATGCTCTCAGTATCGAAGCAGAGGATCAAACTGCTAAAGCGAGCTTGATTCGGGGTGCGGGAAACAAGTGGGCTCAAAGAGCCGAGTACCTCGTGCTGGCAAATTTTGGCAAAGTCTCCGTACAAAGGCTGATGGTAACCAATATGCTCTCTTAAGCGAACAGAGCTGACCATGTTACTTACAGGCTTGTGTCCTGCTTTATGACTTTCATTTCCGCCTTGGGGAGTACACGCAAGCTCTCATGGTGAGCGGTCTTGCGGTCCGAATGGCCCACGCCCTGCAAGTCAACGTCGAGCACTCCCCCGACATTCTGTGCGCTGAAGTCAACGAGAACGCCCCTCCAGCCGTTGAGAAAGAGAGCCGGAGGCGTCTCATGTGGGCTTGTTATATCCTCGACGCTTGGACTGGTAGCGGAGTCGACCAACTCACTTTGCTCCGCGAAGCTGATATCAAGATCCAACTCCCCTGCAATGAGCGCAACTTCAGGCTTAGAATTCCTTGCGTGACTGAGACTCTTGGAGTTGGCCATGTTCTTCAATTCCTTCCCCCGGCCATCGTGCCTCGGAGGCCTGCAGCAAATATGGGGATCATGGCATACTACATCCGGATTGTTACTCTGTGGAAGCGAGTCGTTAGGTCCGTTTGAAGCTTGTCCGACTAGTTTGTCGAACTTATCAATGTCTAACCTTCGTCCCAGATACGTCAAGCATCTAGATACAAGCCCGCCACCTTGGCTACCGGAATCCGATTTTGCAGCCCTCGACGCCGATCTTCGCTCATGGGGGAGGCACCTGCCGGAGTTTGTTTCATACTCGACTGACACCATCTACGCTCGCATGGAATCGGACCAGCTCGGTTCCTTGGTGCTTCTACACTGCACGTATCACCATAACCTACTAGATCTATACCGAATATCGATGCCGGATCTATTTAAGCTAAGGAAGCCCTTCTACTTCCCACCCAATCAGCAGGAGTTTCTCCGGTCGCTACAAGCGGACTGTTTCCACCATGCCCAGCAAATCGCCAATATCTTGGCCGAGGCTGTGCAGCACGGCGTTCGGTATCTTGCTGACAGTCTACTTCCCTGCTTCGCCTACGATAGTAGCAGAGTCATGCTCTACTACATCGCGCGCTTACTCGACGTCTCTAGGCCTGATGCTCAGTCCATCATCCAAAGTGCCATCAATGGAGTTGAGAGCAACGGCAGAATACTTCGCGAAATGTCTTCGCTATTCCCCCTTGCAGAATCTCTAGTTAGACAGTCTCTCTTACCTGTACGTATACGGTACTAACGATAGTCTAGGCCGCCACTACAGAGCGTTGGTTACACAAGATTCGCCCCACCTTTTCCCCAGACGAGGTGATGAGTGATGCTCATCTCGACGACGCATCAAATGCTCAAGACGATGACGGGTACGAGTTCTCATCACCTACTGCCTCCGCTCTACTAACTTGGTGAACTTAGGTCTACTGCTCCTGGTAGCCCTGCGCTCAGCACGCCTGACGATACGCTCGGGACGCTGTCCCTCTATCGTCTAGCTCGCAAAAACATGGACGACAGTCAAGTGGTTGATCGAAATTCTTGGGCTGGCGGCGAGCAAAGCTCGAGTCCAACTCTCAATCGTGCAACTCGTCCGCCACAAAATCTTCATGACATGCCCGCGCGGTCAGGTCTTCAACACGAACAGCTGGTCTCCTTGCATTCACCCCCTACGGCAGCTCCTGCAGCACACATGGGTGACCACGCCGTAGACTTGAGCGACCTGCAAAACTATCTATCATGGGACATGTATGGAATCATGGAAATGAATGACTCCGGCAGCCTAAAAGCAGGAATTGAGGGCAGTGTGATGCCTTCCCGGAATAGCGCAACTTGAAAATGGAACTCCCTTAGGTACACAATGACCTCAAGAGAGAGGTTGCCTTCTGTCGACGGTTTTTGCCAAGGAGTGGCTGTTGAGCGGTTGCGCAATCACAACCCCGCTCGGGGGAGATGCGGCTTCGGGCTGTCGGGCTCGGGCCGTCGCTGAACAGTCACATAACCACTTACATCCATTCCATCACGCAATCGAGCAATAGTCCTTGAGCATGAGACGTTCGGCGTTTCTTGACATATTTGACAAAATTAGGGGGTTTTGGAACCATACTCAGCAGAGAATGCTATGCTTATGACACCTCCAACAAAGACCTTCTTGCTACTTGCGGACAATCTTGGCCGCTTCCTTGTCAGCCGGCGCTCCAGCCCGCAGCTCTGGCCGTTGGGGAGGAGCTGCTACTGCGCCATCGTCAAAAGGGTGTGTCGTCGTCACTTACTTCTCCATCTTACAACATTCGTTTTACCATCCCATCCCTACACTCTCTAATCATGGCTGAACCGATCGACGCCTCGTATGTTGAGTACGAGGTCAAGCTAAGCCGCCCCTAGTCTGGCCTGACCATTAAGATAAACAGCTATATTTCTTTAAAAGAAAACTGAGAAAACTACAGAAGATAGGTTAGGATGGGTTAGTAATAGGGTTAAGAATAGGAGTAGGGTTATTCTATAATATATCTTTATAACTTAGGGACTTAGGGGTCAGGTCAGGCCAGGGGGGGTTGGGGGGCTCAGCTTGACGGTACACTCTATTATGTTACAAGTATCATACGCAATATCTAAATAGTGCTGGCTTTTTCAGGCAATTCAAGCATATGAATGCCAAGGAACGCGTGCTTGCGGCTATTAGGTCAGGCCCATGCCGGATTCCATGCGTCTGAGATCCGCGAAACAGTTTATCGCCCATTAATTCATGGCACAACCCTTAGGCATATTTCTTTAGTTGACCATATGCTAATGGTATTTCAGATCCAGTATTACCGCATCAATCGACCAAGCTCGACCTGAATCCGTCCGTCCAGCAATAGAACTCCACAACCTCGAGGGTATAGTACATTAGGCAATTGAGATATGAGATGGTCGGTCGGACGGCGTTGCGGTCCAAGTGCCGGTACGGCCCACTGAGATAACAAATGTTAGCTCATGTACAAACCCCGCGGATCAGTATAAAGTTGCACTACTTATCTTTAAGCTAAATACTAGCTATAATTAAGGTATATATATACGTATTTTATAACTATTAATCTA
>JAMYIC010001581.1:0-27455 GCA_024112705.1 Microcera coccophila
TATGACTTTTCCTGGGGTTACAAGCTTATTTTTGTTTTACTGCAGGGTCGTCCGTACAGTTGTCCGAGGTACATCCCGCCTCAGTGACGCCACAAGCGCGTACGGATCCATCTTGCTCTCCGGCGTCGTTTCAAACAAACCCGCAACCAGACTAAACCCAGAACTTGCATTACGCGCTTCGTCGACTCACGCCGAATCGTATTGCATCTCCCATCACACCGGTTCCGCGAGCGCCCTCCTACGGATAATGTGAATGCTGCCACGATGGATGCCAACATCCAACGGGCCCTCAACGACAAGCTCTACGACAAGCGAAAAGTCGGGGCCCTTGAGTATGTCTCACCTATCTCTGTTCGCTTCATCATCCATATTTCGCTTTTTAACTTCAACTGGCATATCCCATGCACACTCCCGCAAACCCTACCGAATGATGCTCACGTGGCGACCCAATGCTTTGTTACTGACCGAATTGCAACCAGGCTTGAGCGGGCTATCCGCGATCTGGTCAGTGTCAAAGACTACCAACGCCTCCACGATATCCTCGAACAGCTCTGCAATGACTACGCCTACGCTGTTCATCAACCCCATGCTAGAAATGGCGGCTTGATTGGTTTGGCTGCTGCGGCTATCGCCCTCGGCTCTGTACGTCGTACCTCTCCTCCAATGACCTCTATTAACCCGCTCTGAACCCTAGGAGCTACCTCGCTACTTGGCAAAGATAGTGCCTCCTGTCTTAGCTTGCTTCACTGATCAAGATGCTCGGGTAAGGTACTACGCCTGCGAAGCCATGTATAATATTGCCAAGGTTGCAAAAGGTGAGATTCTTGTCTACTTCAATAGCATATTCGACCAACTATGCAAGGTTCGTCCATATGTTGCCCCCACCCTCTATAACCAGAAGTGAGATTGACACATGCTGTCGAACAGCTTGGCGCAGATTCAGAGCTCTCAGTCAAGAATGGTGCCGAACTGCTAGATCGGCTCATCAAGGACATCGTCTCTGAATCTGCAGCTTCATATGTTTCGATCCTCGAAGCCCCTCCTGAGTTTGAAGGCGATGATAAGGCGTCCTTGGAGCATCATTCCGGTCTGCCGACTGCCTTCTCACTGCCACGCTTCATTCCACTGCTCCAAGAGCGAATCTGGGTCATGAATCCATTCACCCGCCAATTTCTCGTCGGGTGGCTCACCCTCCTGGATTCGATACCCGACCTTGAGCTCGTCACTTATCTACCAGATTTCCTTGGTGGCCTTTTAAAGTTCCTCTCCGATCAAAACTCGGATGTTCGCGCTTCCACCCAAGCCTGTCTGGACAAGTTTCTCAACGAGATCAAGCGCATTTCTCGTATCAAGAAGGGCATCGATGAGAGTCGCAAGTCTAAGGAAGGCGCCAAACGGAAGAGACAAGACTCTATGGATAGTGGCAGTGTTCGTCCTGATCTTGAGGAAGGAGACGAGATTGATTCGGACTTTGGTGGGGAAGACGACGACGAAAGCGAGGGGGATTGGATTCCTGGTCAGGACGTCGAGATCAACTACAAAGAAATTCTTCAAATCTTGACTGCCACGCTGGATTCGCCCCTCGGTTTGTTCCTTCAAATTTGGGCCTTGGTTTCGCTGCTAACATCAAGACAGAAGAAGACTGTCTGCTGGAGTCGCTTCGGTGGATCGTCGAATTTCTCGAAATCTGCCCCGAAGAGGTATTGCCCTTTACCCCAAAGATCTTGGCGCACATGCTTCCAGCCATGGCCAGCAGCAAGGACACAATTCATCAAGCAGCGACTAGGGTGAACAGCTGCTTGATGGACTATGTGGTCTCCTTATCGGATGACTCGGAAATGAGTCGATCGCAAAACAGCCATGCTCGTCACCGCTCAGCTTCGAGATTGCCAGTGCCAGGGGAGAGACATGATGGCCCCAGCAGCAACCGTGCCTCGATGTCAAGCGCAAGGGACCTTGACCTTCGAAGTCCGACCCCGGCCCAGGATAGACCGCAATCCACTGCTGCTGTGAACACGGACGCCGCACAAACTCAGGCCGATCTGGACTATGCCGCTGCGGTCAACTCTCTCACTTTGTTGTTCCTCAATGATCATGAAGCAACTCGTGTGGCTGCTTTGACATGGCTGATAATGCTCCATCGAAAGGCACCCAGGAAGGTGTTGGCTTTCAATGACGGAACTTTCCCAGCTTTGCTAAAGACCCTCTCTGATCCATCAGATTCCGTTGTGACCAAGGACTTGCAACTTCTATCACAAATATCTAGGAACAGCGAAGATGACTATTTCGCCAATTTTATGGTCAACCTCCTCCAACTCTTTTCGACGGACCGCAAGCTACTCGAGACTCGTGGCAACCTTATTATCAGACAGCTCTGTATCAGCTTGAGCCCTGAGCGGATATATAGAACGCTAGCAGACTGTATTGAAAAAGAGGAGGATGTTGAGTTTGCCAGCATCATGGTTCAGAACCTCAATAATAACCTCATAACGGCTCCTCAACTTGGCGACCTCAGGAAGAAGTTGCGCAACCTTGAGGCGAAGGTAAGATAATTTCAGTTGCACCTTGGAATATCTCTAACCTGATCTCTCAGGAGAGCCAAACACTATTTGTCGCTCTGTTTAGGTCTTGGTGTTATAACGCTGTTGCAACCTTTTCGCTTTGCTTGCTCGCGCAGGCTTACGAGCAAGCTTACAACTTGCTGCAGATCTTGTAAGTCTCGTAATTGAATAGGAAGACCTATAAATGCACGATTAACTCTTGTACTCGCAGCGGAGAACTCGACATGACTGTGAACATGCTTATTCAGGTTGACAAACTAGTACAACTGATCGAGTCACCAGTATTCACATGTGAGCTACAGATTTCGAAACACGATTACAACCTAACCGCTAATACGTGCCTCAGATTTACGTCTCCAACTCTTAGAGCCAGAAAAGTATCCGTATCTCTACAAGTGTATGTATGGAATTTTGATGCTGCTACCGCAGTCGTCCGCTTTTGCTGCATTGAAGAATCGACTCAATAGTGTCAGCTCAATCGGCTATCTACATGTAGCACCTAGGACGTATGCTTTCCCCCTTCCCAGACGGCTTTCTTTCCCTTGTATATATATATGTATATTTATAAAAACTGACCGGTACCGCAGCACAAGCACCACAACGAGCACCTCTAATTTCGACAGGCCTAATCGTTTAAAGGGCCGTGAAGACGGAAACATCCGTTGGGTAGAGCTCCTGGAAAAATTTCGTAGTGTCCAAGAGCGGGCGCAAAGATCCCAAAGACACAACAGGGATGGCGACGACATCGGTCAGCTTGGAGTGGGCGAGTTGCGGCTGGCAGACGGTCTTCTCGATGCGAAGGGCAAGGAGCCACGACCGCCTATGGTGCCCCAAAAGGATCCCGTTCCAGTACCCCCTGTACCGGTCAAGAGGACAGGTTTAACGAGGCAGTTTGGCAGGCTGGGCGGGGCAGTGGCTGGGAAGAACCGGCGCACCTAACATTCAAGGCGCGTGCTTATCCTTCTGAGATGGGGTGTTTGGGCGGGTTCATCTTATTTGATAGAATTTTAACGGGACCTTGCATCAGCGGCGTTTAACGGGACTTTCACGCTCGACGAGTCCCTCAAAGACTGCATCGCGTCGTGAGGTGATGGATCGCAGCTGCCCCCTCAGAGCTTCAAGCTCGGATCTGGCCATGTCGGTGTTGTTCGGCAAGCCATTGAATGCAGCCACCTGGGAATTAAGCTCCTTCTTGCGCGAGAGGATAGAGATATACTCTTGCTCGTCGCGAGCGATATCGTCGGTCGTCGGATGCGCCGTATCAATCGAGGCCGCAAGGGCAGCAACGTGATCCTGAAGCTCAGGCAGCTTCGCCCTCATTACTTTGATTTTTCGTTGTGTTTCTAAATTCTGCCTTGCTAATTCAAGGGGCGCCTTGTAGTCGTCACTCTGAAGCTGCCGGAGAAACTCATCCATCTTGGCTGCCTCATCGTCGATGTATCGCTGTAGAATCCCAACACGGGTCTTCATTTGTTCCACTTCATAGGTGTTGCGTTGAAGATCGACCATGTTTCGAGCGATGGCCTCAGGTCCTGGATACGCGATGGCTTGCTGAAGAGACATTTGTGCCAGGGCATCGAGAGCCGTGTGGCCCTCGGCGGATAGGTTCTGCTCGACTGCGTCGAGCAAGCCATCCCGCAGTGACCGAGTCCCGGACGGGACATGATCGTGAGAACCAAGGGGCTGCTGAACGTGGCTATCCCCGCTGACGAGTTCTTGCAGGGCAACGGCCTCGGTCTTGGCAATCAGCTTGCGCTCCTCATCGGCAGCTTCGTTGAGGTTGGCGAGAGAGAGCAAGACCCCGAGAGTTTCAGAATTGCGCTCAAATGGAGGGATGGAGCGGCCGTGAAACTTATCACGGAGCCATGAGTCGACGTAGGACCAGTCGCGGGCAGTTGAAGCGGCGATGCGGGCAACGGACGGTGAGAAGATGGCTGCTGAGTCGTGTTGAGCGGCAAACTGATGGTGAGCCATGACTCCCTCCTGGTTGCTAATTGCGTTGTGAGGCTTGGATGAGATGATGCGGACTATGAGAGAATCATCTCGTCGTCGACTTTACTTTGGATACCTCTTGGATTGCCGGGTTGGGTTTGGGTTGGTGGAGGTTGCTTTAGCTGGAGTGGATAAGTTGACAGCGGATCCAGACACGGCCGCTACCTTAAAGGCACCTGTAAGCTTTAGTGTCCGCAGCCCGTCATCGTTCCTTCGCTGATTGACGGAGGGGGTGCCATATCGCGCTTGTTAATGATCTACGTGTTCCACAGTGCATCCGCCCCGTAGTTTCGAGGTACCCATTAATCCTTTGTATGACCCCCATCCCTGAACACCCTGGCAATGAATAGGACAGCGTGGGCATCCAGCGTGTACTTTGTACCGCATCCAGTGAAGCAACTCAACTTCCACCTTGCGCGCCCTCAACTCTCGTTTGTGTCTCTCCTCCCTCCCTTTCTCCTCCTCCTCCTCCTTCTTTTTCCGTCCGTTCTTCACGCCAAATATTCGTTCTTTCATGCAATACACTGTCCTCTTTCCAGCATGCACTTCCCCTTCTCGACGCTCGCTGTCGCTGCCACTCTGCTGGTATCCGCCGGTGCTTTATCCTCCCAAGACATCCCGCTCGATACGCCCCTCTCCTCGCTCCTAAACTCAGCACAAGCCCATCTCTCAAAAGGCGAGACCACCGAGGCTTTGCTATTCTACGATGCGGCCGTCGCAAAGGATCCGAAAAACTACTTGACCTTCTTCAAACGAGCAACGACGTACCTTTCCCTTGGCAGGACGAACCAGGCGACCGACGACTTCAACAGAGTCCTATCGATAAAGCCTAGGTTTGAAGGAGCGCATCTACAGCTAGCACGGATCAAGGCCAGGGCTGGTGACTGGGATGGCTCCAAGGCTTCGTACAACGCCGCGAGTCGAGGTCCTGATTCCGAGGAGATTCTCGGACTTGAGGAGGCTAGGGTGGCGGCTGACCTAGCTGTGGTGGCTGAAAAGAGTGGTAAATGGGACGAGTGCATCGAGCATTCTGGGGTCGCCATTCAAATTGCAAGTCGGGCTACGTCTCTACGGGAGTTGAGAGCCCGGTGTCGCTTCCAACGCGGTGAGGTGGAAGAGGGCATGAGCGATCTACGCCATGTCCTCATCATGAAGCCTGGAGATATTACGCCCCATATCCTCATCTCGGCAACTACCTACTACGGATTAGGAGATATGGACAATGGGATGGGGCAAGTCCGAAAGTGCCTGCACTCTGATCCCGACTCCAAGGTCTGCAAGAAGTTGCATCGCCAGGAGAAGGTTGTCCAGAAGGCATACACCAAAGTTCTGGGACAGTTAAATAGAGGCCAGTTCACCACGGCAGGGATAAGTCTTGTTGGCACAACCGACGAGCCTGGTCTACTTCCAGATATCCGACGACAGGTGGATGAGCTTCGTAAGAATGGACACATCCCGCCTCAATCGAGAGTGCAATTGTTGGAGCAAGTCGTTGCGATGGCTTGCCAGGCTTATTTCGAGGTAAGTACTATCCTTAAGGCTGGCCACAGGCCATATACTAAAACTTCTATATCAGGGGAATCACAGAGACGTCGTTAAATACTGTGAAGAATCGTTAACCGTCAACCCCGACTCATTCTGGGGGCTCCTCTACCGCGGCAAGGACCTTCTCAAGAAGGAAGAATTCGAACAGGCTATCAACTCCTTCACACGCGCCCGCGAGCTCCATCCTGACAAGCAGGACAAGGTCAACCCGCTGCTCAACAAAGCCCAGGTCGCTCTCAAGCGCAGCAAGACCAAAGATTATTACAAAGTCCTTGGCGTTGCCAACGACGCCGACGAGCGACAAATCAAGGCTGCCTACCGCAAGGCCACGAAGCAGTTTCACCCCGATAAGGCAGCCAAACAGGGAATCACGAAGGAGGAGGCCGAGAAGAAGATGGCTGGCATCAATGAGGCATACGAGGTTCTCAGTGACCCTGAATTGAGGGCGCGGTTCGACCGGGGCGATGACCCTAACTCGAATGAGCGACCGAACTCGTTCCAAGGAAACCCTTTCGGTAATCAGCAATTCATGTTCCAGGATGGGTTCCCGGGAGGTGGTCAGCATTTTAAGTTCCAGTTTGGAGGATTCTAAGACTTTATTATATAAGAGGAAATGCGTCGGAGATTGGTGTTTTGGGTGTTTGGTTAGATTCCTTCTACTTTCTTGCTCTGTCGTTGAACTTTGATGTAAGAATCGATTTTCAGGGGTCTTGATCTCCACGTCTATTCCCTCCCGATATTGCGTCCGTGGCCTCAAATGTCAAGCATTGCCAAAGCGAAGTATTGACGACAGGAAGAAGAAAGGTACAGGATCAGAGTTGTAGAATGATTAGGGATATGATCGGGATAGACCAAGCGTGTCATCGCCGTCGACGCCGGATCATTCGGCCAAGGCGCGTCGCCGTATCTTGACACAATATTACCAACAGTTATATCACATACACACACGTAGTTTCCCCGCCGTCTAAGCCACGCCCGGCACCAGCACCCGAACCCCGTCGCTGCCTTCTTCCCGTAGGATCGGAGATTTTATGTACACGTTCGTCGTTGAAATTGCCAAAAGAGCACTCGCTTCTACCCAGTGTAGAACGATGCTAGCGAGCCTGCCCTGTCAAACCAAACCGGACAGGGCAAAATGGCGAACAAATTTTGTCCTGGATATCTGAGTGAATATCGCTTATTGATAATCTGAATTGCTTTTTGGATGTGGTGACCTGAAGACCTCGATTATGCAAGCGCTGTCGGCCCTTCGCCCAAGTTAGACCGCGGGGGCTTCTTATTAAAATATCCTCGTATCTTCCTTCAAGCGGCGTCATTCCGCTTGATGAAGTAGGACCTGCGAGATGACTTGTAAGTCGAGCGTTTAAGATACGGATTGTGGTGGTAACCTACTTCGAGAACTCATATGCCGACCAGCAAATAGCTGTGCTAGGCATAGTTGTGACAACTCGAGGGCGGACACCCTTAAAAAAACCGCGTAGTCCCGCTCTTTGGTAGAGCAACCGACACCCACCCATAAAGCTATTGACATTCCTGACCTCGGGATCGATTGAAGTGCCTCGCGTTTGCAGCATCGTCTTAATAACGTCCATGGGAGTAGTGAGACCGGCGGCGAAACCACCAGCAACAGCGCCAGCCAAGCAATGTGTTACGGGATCGTAATCTTTCGCAGGGTTCATAGCGGTAGAGATAGACTCGTAGGCGAGGAATTGAAGGGCGGTAAAGGGCACTGTCATCGAGAGGGTAGTCGGATACGAGATGTAGAATGCGCCGAGGCCTTCGTTCCGATATACGTACTTGGCGCAATCAACCATAGACCGGTACATCTTGCTTGAATTTTGAATTTGCATGCGCTGCTTGATGACTATCATAGGCCATTTAGCTAACGACCCCAAGAGGCTAGGGGTAAGATTACACATACCATCAAAGGGGTTCATAAAGGCATCACTGGCAATGGTAGCGGCGGCACCGCTGGTCGCTGAGAGAATATCACATTAGTCTTTTGGAAGGGACCAAATTTAAGTCATCCCTGGACTCACCAGCAGCAAGTGGATGGTGTACACCAGCTTGGTTACCCCCCATTGCATGCTTCACAGCCTCGTATGTCGCAAAGTAGACAGCATGGGCAGGACCTATTGGTCGTTAGCCAAACCAGTCGCAAAAGCGTGAGAAGTGGTCAGGAAGACTTACCAGCTCCAACGATGACACTAGACATGCCGCGCCATAAGCTGAAGAAACCCTCGGTCCTGGCTATCTGCGCAGCATTCCGCATCACACCCGAATAGGCTACACTTGTACTGGGATTCAGGATTTGCATTCGCGTCTAAAAGACTCCATCAGCATTGAGGGACACAGAAGGCCAATGGGCGACTCGTTATACCTTAATCGCATCGATAGGGTACATGACAGTATGCTCCTGTAAGACAAGTTCGAGTTAATCTTGGGTGCGTGCTTGTATTCCAGGGGCGTCTTTAACATACAGCGATACCAGCGAAGGCACCAGCTGCCATATTCTGCACCAGGGAGAAGTTTGGGGGGAGGGACTCATAGCTACGGTTGATTAGTATCCAAGAGCGGTAGGGCGAGCGGAGGAACAGGAGAGGCTCACTCGTAGTCCTCGACCGGCTCGGCACCTGGCTGGGCCATGGCGGCCACAGCTTCCGATGCTCCGCCGAAGGGCTTTGATTCGAGGGCAGCCAGCGTGACTGCTGAGACAGGGAAAACAGAGAAGGCTTAAAGGACGGTCGCGAGAGGGCGCCGTGTCAAGGGGAGATGGAGTCGAGGACGATGTGAGATTCGAGCCGGCAACGGAGGATGGGGGAGCAGTATAGCGATGCTGTCACGGACTAGATAAGCCGATGAACTATTTTACGAATCGATGACGTTCGGGGACATCGGGCGACGGGCGACGGGCGAATTGAGGCAGTCGAGGGGCGGGAGAGGGGAAAACAAGACGAGAAGATACTTTGAGATCTATCACTCGCTCCAAAAGGACCTGTGGTGTTTGTTGCTGGAGGAGTAGCAACCAAAGCCAAGCAATCAATCTAGCAGAGCAGAGCGAAGACCAGATGGCAAAGCGGGAAGCAGGTTGCTGTTATCTGAAAAATTTCCCTCCGAGCTCCGTTTACGGCCCCCGGGGAAGCCTGACACCCGCCTGTCGACGACTGGTACGGGGTCCGCCAGGGGATCCCGAGCCGCTGTATTCCACTGGAGACACGTGCTGGGCTCCAAGACCTTCAGGGCCTTACACTGTTGGGGCTCAGGGATCGTACCCCTAAAGGGGGGTTCCGAGGCACATTTCGCGCAACCGCAACACCTGCCACTAGAGCGCCTTAACATTCAGTTGGCACGCTAAGAGGGAGCTTCAGCCAGTGACGAGGCAAAAGCTGCTCCGCTCGCAATCACACGTCCGGCTCCGCTTCTCGATGCGTTTCTCTGGCTAAGCACCGCTGTAAGATCAGGTGGCACTTTGGAATTGCCTGGATGGGGTAGTAATATCCTGGACAGAGACTATCGCAGTATGCTGAACTTTGGCCGAACAAGCCCAAGGCAAGATGAGGAGAGGAAGAGGGAGGGGGAAGATGGAGGAACCTTCGATACGCAATTCACAACCCAAGACTCGGATATTTACCTCGCCAATGCTCAGCCGTGGCTGGGTCAAGGGTGGCTGGAGAATTGGCCCCGGGGCCCATCCCCCCAACTAGGTCGTTGACTGCTGAGGATTCATGGATCTCCACCCACTGATTGAATTGACAGGCTCCAATCTAATCAATCGTCGAGAGGCCCTGCATCTGGCCCTGCATCTCCGAGATCAATTCCGCCGTATTACGTACCAGACCCGGGCTCTGCGAATGCGAATCCTTTCAAGCCTTGCACAAGATGAAGCGGTTTCTAGTTCAGCAAGGTGCGACAATGCCCAACACATCTCAAATTCGCCGACTCATCCGTGCCGTCGATCAGATTCAGACCTGATACAAAACCTACCCCGACGACTCGGACTCGTACTCCGAGCCTCAATTTAATCGACTTCGATGCCCAGATCATCACGTGGGGTAAGCTCGGTCGTACGCCCATGGACTCTCCAACTAAATGGCCGCGGACATGTCACATATCATTCAAGATTCGAGGTTCCGTTTGGCCTTGCCACGGACATTTGCGAACAAGCTCAGAGCAAGCGCGGAGCTACGAGCCGGGACCGAGCTGGAATGACCGAGCTCGCCCTCAGGTACTTACTCGGTGATTTTCCCGCTTCATCACTTCATCAGGTTCGGGAGAAACAAAATAGCACAGGGTCAATGCTACGACACACCCTAAGGTAGCATGTTTGGGCTTCCTTCGTGATCCTGTATCCTTTCTCCCCTACGACATCTGGGCCTCTTCGGGACAGCTCTCACGGCGCAACGCGAAGTGCACTGAGCCAGGGATGCGGCCCAAGATACTTGTCAGGAAAGTTTTGTGCTTTATACTTCTATATCATATATCCAAATAGACAAAACTGTCCTTTCCTCAATAGTTTGTTTAGTGGGATATCACAATCAAAAACTCAAATCCCAATGTCTCTCTAAACGCCCAACATAAGCAACCGTACAACACCTAATACCAAGAGTATACCATATAAAGGAGGAAAGCCACGACAGCAAGGACTAGCAGGCAACGTAATGACTAACCCTTCTGCGAGGTCACTCGAGAAAACACCAAGCGCCTTTGGATCAGTGAAACGTCTTCATACGATTCCCCCACCTCTCCGGTTACGCTGCGTCTGCTGGAATTGATGGATGAGACCCAAGACGCCGCCTTCAGCTTCCTCAGCGTTCGCTGCGCTATTTTCGCGGCTGAGGCCTTTCCCGGGCGATGTTTCCCATGTCGATTCACCTAAGATACCACCCGGCTCATAAACTGACTCTTCTTCAATTAGTCGCGGGTTGCGGCCGTCTTCGAGCGACTCCTCAATGATCTGACTGTCGAGACGATATCCTGCTCTGGGATGCCTCGACTGGTGGAGGCTTCGCGCAATAGCGTTGGGCACTGCCGGTTGGTGGTGGGCGTCAAGTAACATAGATGCCATCGGCGACGGCGGTACCGCTTGCCCACTCCGTGGAACTCGCCCCGCGACGCCGCCTGGCATGCGGCTTCTTCCCCGTCCAACGTGCGAGCTCTGCATGTCTGCTGCCAGAGTTGGCGAGTTTAGACCCGGAAATGCGGGTGGTGGATGGAAAGTCGGCCGGGAGCCCGGCGGCATATGGCCTGGAATCCCCGTCCTGGGATTAATAACGTAGTTGTCGATGAATCCGTAATAAGAGGCTGCCATCTTACCATGCTTGGTCGAATAGTAATCCTCGCGGACGTCTTGTTGGCCTCCGTGCTGCCCTGTGTTGCCGACCCCTTTCTGAAAGTCGAATACCGCAAACGAGCAAACGTATCCTAGCCCGTCTACATGAATAGTGAATTCGCGGAAGAAGTCAATTATTTGATCGCTGCACTTCGGTAAAGAGAACAGAAGCAGCATTGGGGTCGTGATGATTCCCATGATCTCTTCCAGAAAGATGACGACTTTCATCTTGTAGAGCTCGGCGAATTCCTGCTTCACCTCGAAGCTATGCAGTCGTCCCTGCCAGTGATCTGGCATGTAATGCGTATACTCGATCACATTCCGCAGCGCATACTCGGGATTGAATACCAGAGCCTCCTCCGACACCATTCCACGTGTTATGGCCCAGATAGCTCCAAAGACGCCCAAGTAAAACAGCACCGTCCTATCTTTGGTGATTTCGAAGTTCAAGAAGAGTTCTGAGTCAAGGATGGAGCCGACCGCAAGGATAGCGGTAATAGCCCCAGTCATGAATGCAATACTGCGTGCGATATCCTCTGTTGTTCGCTTCGGAAATTGATCCAAGTATCTAGTGGCAAATGGGAACGACATGTGTAGTCTTTCGTAGAAGATGTGCGGTAATTCATTGAATTCACGAAACTTCCACTCTGCAAGGGATGTATAGTTTCGCGCCGCTGCCAGCTTGGGATCTTTTTGATATTCCTAATTCTGGTGAGCAAGCTCAAGTTTCGGATCGAGTGAGAAACACTTACATTGTAATAGGTGAAGAAGTAGACGATGATGACATATGCCAGCACTACTGGTGCAAATATGAGGTTCAGAAATCCGGCGAAATAGAGCCTTTGCTTCAGCTTCTGACTGAGAACTTCCCGTTTTGAAGAACGTAAGAAGTCCTGCTGAACTTGGCCAAACTCGTTGAACGCCATGTCAAGGATGCAATAATGCAAATACCACTCCATTGTCTTTGAGAAGAGCTGCCGGCCTCGGAAAAGTGGAACGGGTAGCGAAAGGTCGAGAACATCCTTGTTTATCATCGCAATCAGGTAGTTTTCTTTGCGCATCAGACGATTCGCAATATCGTGAGCATCAAGTCGCTCTTTCGACTGACTCCCCATAAATCGACGCAAATTTGCTGGTATGTTGGTTGCCGTCTTCGGATTTTGATCCCGCAACGCCATGATCTTGGCTACAATATCTTGCCAAGATACTGTCTGCATGTCCTGTTCTGGTATGTCCAGGAGATGGATGTAGAAATCGCGAATATGGACGAGACGACGAATCTCGACGAAATATTGGACCGACTTCCATATAAAGAAAAAGGTATACAGCCAAATGCCCAGGTTCCAGACTCCGTGCATTTTCCGCGTACACTGCGGGATGATGACCTGGTTCAATGATCGACTATGGGGGACTTTGCTGTAGTCGACACACTGACAGAGGAAAGTCAACAGCACAGCAACAAACAGCGTCTCCCTATCAACGAGTCAGTCTATGATGTTGAAAGAGCCCGTCCAGCCAATTGAACGACTTACAAGAGCCATAAGGCGTTTGAACATAGAATGCACCATAAACCGCCGCCTTCGTAGTAGTTATAGACATCACGCATAAAGCTGTCCAAATTTGAGGTGTTAACCCATCGCCAGAGTGCCTTTTCCTTCGCGCCACCCGACATGAACCCTTTCGCAACGGGACGTGGCTGTAAACTTGCCATAGGGGCAAAATTGTCGTCTCGATGCAGTCTTTGTTGCCTTGTCGCCGTCTCCCACTGAGCTTGTGACCTTGCTGACGATGGGCCCGCAACCGCTTGGTGGTGATTGCCTGGATGCTGGTTTGATCGTCCTCCGGCAGCAGAAGACTTGTTTCCAGCTTCGTTCGGCTCTACCAGCAGCGAAGCTGGTACATCGTTATCAATTTCATCATCTGGCCATCTCGTCACAGCCACCGCAGGGTTTCGTGATTGGCCAGTCCCGCGAGAGCCCATTCTGTGAGTATCCTTGTGATCGAATGCCACACTATCCACGGTTATGCGGCTGTCGCTAGTTGCGAGTCCTTCTGTATCAAAGTCGTGGAAATTCTCTCTCAGGTTTGCCTCGTCCAGCCCAGCCCGGTCCTCGATATCGCGGTCGTCATCTTGGGAACGTAACTGCTCGTAGAAGGATCTAGTGCCTCTCGACGTTGGCGCTAACCGAGAGAACATGTTGGGTGCGGATGCCATAAAAGGTGCAGGGCAAGTTATTGTTTCCGCGATTTGATAGGCATGTCGCAACGAGGTCGAGAAGTCGTATTTCGACGGGCCGTCAAGCACGGTATGTCTATTGTAGATGTCGTCGAAGCCAAAAGAGGCCAGGGATCATTTGGGGAGATGCTTCGATGACTAGGGCCGAGGGAAACGATTCGTGCAGAAAGGTTGTCTTTCTATCGCGAGCGCTGAGTGAACTTAGCCAGCTGACCGACTGGGATAAGCGTGACCCGAGGCACATGGGCTGTCTACACTGGCGCAAGTTGGCGAAGAACTTGCCACCTTGAGCAGCCGCCAGACTTCAGATCAGATTACTTTGATAGCTTGAAGTTCGAAAAAGGTAAACACCCTTGTGGGTTGCAAGTCCTAGGCATCATGGTTCACGGGTATGACGTTCCAAGGCGGTGACCCATTTCGCCGGACTTATTGTTGATCAGCCACTCCACCCATCCCTCACACCGCCTGCCTCTCAAGGGCTCGCGACACCGTTGTCGCATAAAGGTATTGTTGTACCTTTTGAGGTTGAGCGAGGGTTTCTCTTTTATCTAGACCGAGTTCTCAAGTAGCAGAGTGCCTTCAATCAAATCGCTCGGCGCTTAGGATACGACTCATTACAACGTCTCTGCGTCCTTAAGGCCTCCTTTCTCTCAGCTATTGAGCTCAGGTTCATCCGAGATGAGGTAGCAATCCAAATCAGGAACTATCAAGCACCCGTTTTGATGACTTAGAGAAACTATGGCGTCAGAAAATCCATGGTCTCTCAAAGGCCCGTCGTCGGGAGATATCCCGAGCTCGGGACTTTTATCGCCAGATAATCCGTCAGCCTCATCATCAGCATTTAAGGGTGTGGCCCCCCTGACATCCAAAGTCACGAGTGTTCTCTCTACTTCATACTCAGACACAGAATTTCGAGACGCTCTAGCACTTCTTGATGAGAGAGGGATAAAAAATGATGCCGAAACTCGTCGTCGAATCCGGCTTGACCTACAAAAAGAGGTTATCGACAGCAATGGAGAGGTGATTGCAGAGTTCGGCCGAGTTGCGGAGGTGCGTTCGATTTTGCGTCGGCAGTGTCATTGTTAATGAACTTTAGCAACTTCGCCGTATCAAGACAACACTTGAGAAGCTGAATACCGGATATAATGACATGAAAGGCCAGGTCGTTGCCGCTCACCTTCAGACATCCCCAGCTCTATGCGAAGCATCGTCGCTGCTAGAGCAACGCAGACAGGTCGAGATGAAACAGGAGCTTTTAACTGCCTTTAAGAAACATTTCATCATATCTGAGGATGAGATGGCTGCCTTGACCATGACTGCGGAACCGGTTGACGATGCATTCTTCGCTTCTTTAACCAAGGCAAAGAGGATTAGCAAAGACTGCGAAATCCTCCTTGGCATGGAAAAACAAACACTTGGGCTGGAGCTGATGGAGCAAACGTCGAAGAACATTAATCTTGGCTTTCAGAAATTATACAAATGGATCCAGCGAGAGTTTAAAACATTAAATCTTGAGAATCCGCAGATGAACTCGTCTATACGACGAGCTCTACGAGTTCTAGCAGAGCGGCCGTCTCTGTTTCAAAATTGTCTGGATTTCTTCGCCGAGGCACGAGAACGCATTCTGTCAGACTCTTTCTATCTTGCTCTCACTGGAACATCCTCGTCAGGTGCTGAAGATCAGTCAATCAAGCCCATCGACATGACCGCCCATGACCCCCTTCGTTATGTCGGAGACATGCTGGCCTGGATTCACTCTGCCACTGTGAGTGAGCGTGAGGCGTTAGAGATTCTGTTTGTTGCAGAAGGGGAAGAACTCGCCAAGGGTTTAAAGTCTGGTCGAGATGCTGAAGTCTGGCGCTTAGTAGATGACGAGGATGGCGTCGTTGAGGCTGACTTCAATGCTCTCAAAGCTTTGAATGACTTAGTCGATCGTGATATATTCGGAGCAGCTCGAGTGTTACGCCAAAGAGTCGAGCAAGTGATTCAAGCGAACGAGGACATAATCCCGGCTTACAAGCTAGCAAACCTGGTCAACTTCTATCTCATTACGTTCCGGAAACTTCTTGGTCCGAAGTCCAATCTTGTTGAGCTGATAGAAAGCCTCGAGACGGAGGCTTTGCGTCAATTCCGTGCCCTGATCCGAGACCATATCGCAGCTCTTCAGGGGGAGTTTCAGGCAGCTCCGTCAGATCTCGGCCCTCCGAGCTTCTTGCAAGAGTCTCTCAAACAGCTGGAGGCTATAAGCAAGACCTATGATTCCTCTCTCTCCGCAGCAGAGGATCGTGCAAGTGGGTTTGATGTTGTGTTGACAGAAGCTTTTGAGCCGTTCATCTCGGGTTGCGAGAACATGGCAAAGGCTATGCAAAGCCGCAGTGGTACGATTTTCTTGATCAACTGTCTGCTTGCAGCAGTTGCATGTTTAGCTTCATTTGATTTTACGAAGCAAAGAGCGAACCAGCTTCGAGAAAAGGTGGCGCAGGAGTCTAGGAGACTTGTCGACAATCAATACAACTTCTTTCGACAGGGTTCAGGTCTGAATTCAATATTCAGTGACTTGGAGGAAACAAAGGCCAAGGACGCGCCGCAACTAGACAAGAATGTTTTGAGTCGCGCAAGCCACAGTCTTGACGATTTCCTGCCTTCAGCTTTGATGGATGCAATGGAGAACCTTAAGCATCTCCAGGATTCCAAGCTCGCTCGCGAGATCACGGAGGAGGGAGCAGAGCTATTCTGCAGCGATTTCGAGCGACTCGAGAAGGCCATCATTGAGGAGGATAGGCACGCCGATGATGAAGAGTCTGACGATGACGAACCCGACGGGTTAAGATCAGTATTCCCCAGGACAACAACAGAGATTCGCGTGCTACTATCATGAGTATATAGCGAGGGACTACGTGAGTGATGAGAGCCCAAGTTCCTTCATTCAAAATAGAACCTACCCGTCGGCAAAATTCCTACAACCTACTTCCCTCACGCGATCAAGGATAGACCCATGATTTTCATGATTGTGACAGCGAAACTAGAAACTTGAAACTGCAACTTCTACTCCCTCCAAATGTTTGATCAACTGTTCAGGTTTACGATTACGCTCATGGTTCAATCATTACCCCCCATCTTATAGTCTATACTCTGCTTAGTTGTCTGTCTCACGACAAAGATTACCCCGCCACACTGCAGTGTGGCAGGGGGGTGGGGGTCTTGACGGGCAGTGCCAGGCTACGTCACCTAAACATGTCGTTTCTTGGCGCTACGACCAACTCCATCTCATTCCTCAATAACACACTTCAACTCACGGAGGTCCTGTTTGCAGCCTCGCCTCTGCTGCAGTTCCCCTTGCGGACTTGAAAGCAACTATCTCTCAAAGGTCATCGAAAAGGCCCACAAAGCATCTGAAGCAACTCGGGAACGTCTGTCGGCCGCTTGCGGCGCCAAGCAAGGTATTCCACCACCAAGTTTATGACGGCGAGGCTGAGAGCTACTATGTTCTCAAAGCCCGAGCGATGTTACGCAACAGAAATCTCGTTATCTTGCAGAAAACCTACGATGACAGCTACCTGAGCTGTTCAACGGCCGTCTACTATGAAACCCAGGTACATTCTACCGAACCCGGCAGTTTCAGTAAAAGCACTTGACTAATGACATGGGGCACCCCCTACAGGGTCATGAGACTGAGGCGATGAGACATTGGAGGAGCGCTCTTGATCAGATCTACGAATATCGTGCGAACCGCGCTCCGCCAGCATACGTCTCCCGGTCCGATACCGAAAAGGCACTACAAGACGCCCTAAAAGAACTTGAGCTGCAATGCAAGGAACGCATTGATCTCCTTGAGGCTCTGCGAGTATCACGGCAGGAGGAAGCTGCATCGCCGTCAGCGAGAAAGCTGTCCAAGCGGCCCGATATGGGCGAGAGCGAAAATAGAGGCCAAGGATCAATAGGGCAAGGAACCATTCCAGCTGTGACGTACTCCGATTTATCACGACCTGCTCTGCCACCTCGTCCGTCGGTTCCCCGGCGATCGTCATCAGAGAGCGCCGTCGTCAACGGCCACGCTTCGTCTTCATATCTCGACCCAGGAGTATCTTCGATCGCATCTCCACGACTATATTCACCCCGGAAGTCATCTGGACAGGACGAGTCACTTAGAACACCGAGCCCGGAAAAGTACACAATGAGAACCACCTTGCGGTCGGGAAAGCTTGGTGATAAATCTTTAAGGCCCCGCAAATCATCCAGACCAGCTGCGGAAGGGTCAAGTAAAGCCGCTACGTTAGCATGGAGTGCGCTCGGTTCCAAGGAAAAACTCGTGAAGGGGGGCTATCCCGAATCTAGTACATCGGCCTCTGGCGCGAGTCCGCGTCCATCCACAGACTCATCTCGCAGGCCCCCAAACACGAAATGGGATAGTCATTCAAGGAGGTTAGTTGTGCCTCGTGAAGGCGACGACGGGGATCCATCGGCCCCTTCGCGGCATTCAGATGAGTATTGTTACTCTCGACCTTCGGTCTTGTCTGTTAGTGCCGCATCAAGCGCTCTCAATACGAAAGATCAAGGTTCCAGTCGGCCAGAACGGCCTTCGGGTGCTCGAGCAAGCTTGTCGTCGAATGCGCTAATGAAGCTACCGAGACACGAGGCGGTGAACGGCGTTGAGGCCGCTGATGATTCTGGAGATGTCTCAGAACGAAGGAGTAATTCGAACCCACCTGTGGGGAGAGGTCCAGGTGTTAGACGCTCCGGCGTATCTTCCAAGCAATCAAAGTCTGAGCAAGAGAAAGCGAATCGATCTCGTCGACGAGATCGACAAATACCTCGGAAACCCTCAATTTCGAGCATGTCTGGAGATGATTCAGCGCAAGGTATTTCGGAGCGGGTAAAAGCCAAGGAGGATCCCATTCCAGCCCTGGAGGCGTCTTCAGAAACCTCTCCCTCAGAGGATAGTCAGAGCGAAATGGAGGTGTGGAAGAAGAAGAAGGCACGAATTCTCAAAGATTTACCCGCTGGCGTTGATTCAGGGGCTGCCAAGCAAATTCTGAACGACATAGTAGTACAGGGAGACGAAGTTCACTGGAGTGATGTTGCGGGCCTTGAGATTGCAAAGAATGCTCTGCGTGAGACGGTGGTGTACCCGTTTCTACGCCCAGACTTGTTTATGGGATTACGAGAACCTGCCAGAGGCATGTTGCTTTTTGGGCCTCCTGGAACCGGAAAGACAATGTTGGCACGCGCGGTTGCGACTGAGTCACGGTCAACTTTTTTCTCCATCTCAGCAAGCAGTCTAACAAGTAAATACCTTGGAGAGTCGGAGAAGCTTGTACGGGCGCTCTTTGGACTTGCTCGGAAGCTAGCGCCGAGCATCATATTTGTGGATGAGATTGATTCATTATTGTCACAACGGTCTGGATCAGGAGAACATGAAGCAACAAGAAGGATCAAGACGGAATTCCTCATCCAGTGGAGCGACCTGCAGCGGGCGGCAGCTGGGAGAGAGGCGACTGAGAAAGACAAGGAAAGAGGGGATGCGAACCGGGTTTTAGTACTGGCGGCGACCAATCTCCCTTGGGCTATTGACGAAGCAGCTCGAAGACGGTTTGTGAGACGACAATATATTCCCTTGCCAGAACCAGCCACCCGAGAAACGCAGCTACGCACACTTTTGGGTCAGCAGAAGCACGACCTCTCAAATGAAGACATTCTCACGCTGGTAGACCTGACGGATGGTAAGCAAAGTCCGGCTCTCTTTTCGAACAACGTCTAAGGTGTATGCAGGTTTTTCTGGTTCCGACATCACAGCTCTAGCCAAAGATGCAGCAATGGGTCCCTTGCGATCGCTCGGAGAGGCATTACTGAGCATGACAATGGACGAGATTCGGCCAATTCAGCTGGGTGATTTTGAGGCAAGTCTAACAAACATTAGACCCAGTGTAGGAAAGGCAGGGCTCAAGGAGTATGAGGATTGGGCAAAGGAGTTTGGAGAAAGGGGTGGCTAGATGACTTGTTAGTCAATCAGCCCGATATACGCTATGTATACGTTAACACCATAAAGATCGGGAAGAATTATATCAAGTCGAAAGCTTGGTACTGCAGAGCTCATCGTGTTTATGCGCCATCTCAATTTCCAATACCAACATGGCCGAGACGGTATTCCCCGCCAAATTGTTTATACATCTCTGTTCTATGATACACTTGAATTTACACCTTTCCATACAAATGCCTTCCCAATGCAATGGACGACGATCTCGTACACCAGAAGCCACCCCTAGGTACCGAAAGTGCTCCTGTCCTCTACGAGAGGTAAGAAGGGACGTTGAAGATCCTTAGTCAACGTCGTCCGGTGAAGTCGTAGGCCTCCGCAGTTGCTGAGCGTCCTCCCAAGCTTTCCTCTTCGCCTCCTTCTTCTCCAATTCCTGTCGCTTCTGTTCTTGCCATTGCTCCACCTGCTCCTGTCTCCTTACGGCCCTTCGTTCGTCCTTGGCGGACTTCTTAGCCTCTCGTTCTGCTATTCTCTCTTCCAAAGACGGCACTGGCGGGCGATCTTCAATCGGAACGCCGTAGGGTGCAATGATGTGTTTGACGACGTGTCGCTTATGCTGTGATGTAGGCCAGCCAGGGACGATGGAAACAACGTCGCCGGTTCGCAGGGATGAGTTAGGATCGTGGACGAGGTAATGTTTAGGATCGGAATACCACTGTGAGGCGATGTTAATATCCTGAGATTACAAGACTGGCCTGGCGTAGAACGGAGGTCTACCTTGTTGACAATCTTGTTCCACTTCTGGCCTCCAACTCGAACCTTCACGGTCTTCTGCATGAGACCAGCGGAGACGACAACTCCGTGCATCTCATGCGTCACGCGACGCGCCGCTTTGGCGACTTGGGAAGACATTTCGAACAGATTTGTCTGTATGACTCTGGGTAGAACGATGGCGCGGCCCAGGAGGCAGCCAAATGATCAATTGCTGATCGCTTCTTGAATGTGGTAGGTTCTCGTTGATCAGGTTCAGACTTTCCAAAATTCGGTAGCCAATGAGCGACTCGAATTCTACGGGCGGTTGCTTAAGTAATCAGCCGCTATCTCATTTAAGGGCGACAAGAGCACAACACGTCGAAGTCCCGAGTAAGATGGATCCGAGTATTTGGCTACGATATATACAAAATTAAAACATGAAACGTCTTCCTGACATCAGAACCAGTGCTGGCTATCTACGAGGCTATTCCACTCCAGTGGTCTTTCAACTGCTGCTTGAGTGGTATTCTCCAGTCACGGATTCAGACCGACGGCCCGAAGATGACAAGGACCAACCAACGAACTCGCAGCCTGCGATGATCATCCACAAGACCATTCATCATATGTCAGACTTGAGGTACCAAAAATACCGTATTGATGATTGTCACACTCGGCGCATTTAGAACGGTGTAACTGCTAGTTTCGTAAACGTGCCTCGAATTTCGGAGTCCGAACCGAGCAAAAGCTCACGCACTCAAGGGGAGAATCGCCGGGCCTAGACGTGGAAAATCGGAGGTGAGTGGGGCCCAAGATCCTGAGCCCTCCTCAACCTGTTCCTTCCCATCCACCCCGCTCGCTTTTCTCTTCCTTCTCCCCTCTTGAACATCCTCAAACTTTTGTCCTTTCCGAAAGCATCGATCAAAGCTCATTCAGTCACTCGTTGAGAAAGATCCCGATCATCTCTCATCTTGCCATCATACTCTTACATGATCCAAGGCTAACGCCGCTTGTTCTCAGCGTTGTAGAACACCGACTGTCCGACATCGACCTCTGACTCCCAATTAGAACTATTCCCTCAAGCTTTCTCGCAATGGCTTCCCCCGAGCGCCGAGCTGGAGTAAAGAGGCCGAGTAAGACAGAGTCCTCAGGTGATTTAGAGCAATTGCCAGTCAATTCGGCCACTGACCCGGGTTCACCGTACTTTAGGGACGCAATCACTTCCTCCCCCGTCGCTGCCACAGCTGGTTGCTGAACAAAACACACCTATTCCGCCAACTGACAAGGACTCTCAGCGACTGATTGTGGTCTTATCCAACGCCAGCCTCGAGACGTACAAAGCTGTACACGGCGGCACCAGCCGTACCGGTATGCATCGTGAAGACAAGTATTCGCTTCTCAACAGCGATGAGCATATTGGAGTGATGCGCAAAATGAACCGCGACATTAGCGACGCTCGCCCAGATATTACTCACCAGGTTTCAACTCTGGCTCCCCTTGTTGGCATTCAACATGCTTACTTTCGTTAGTGCCTATTGACTTTGTTGGACTCGCCTATCAACAAGGCCGGGAAGTTACAGATCTACATCCACACGGCCAAAGGGGTTCTCATTGAGGTCTCACCGTCAGTCCGCATTCCTCGAACTTTCAAACGTTTTGCAGGCTTGATGGTGCAGTTGCTCCACAGATTGTCCATTCGTTCAACCAACTCAAACGAGAAACTCTTACGTGTGATTCAAAACCCTGTCACAGATCACCTGCCCCCTAATTGCCGCAAGGTAACGCTTAGTTTCGACGCTCCGCTGGTGCGTGTTCGTGAGTGGGTCGAGTCTGTGGAATCCAAGGAGAGCATCTGCGTCTTTGTGGGTGCCATGGCCAAGGGTGAGGATACCTTCGCCGATTCAATCGTGGACGAGAAGATCTCGATCAGCAACTACTCACTCTCGGCGAGCGTTGCCTGCAGCAAGTTCTGCCATGCTGCCGAGGATGTCTGGGACATCCAATAAGGCGGCACGCAGCATCATCGAAACCAGGAACTCGAATGAAGGCGTCACAAGCCTGCTTGTTCGACGGCGATACAACATCGCCGTCTCGGACAGCGGTGGGGCGAGGACTTGGAAAGCCTGGGTTTGCGCTGTCGCTTGTTTTTACAACCAAAACATGGGGCGTTCAACAACGGGTCCAAGGCGGGTTTGTCGTCTTGATAAGCCACTTCAACCTGGCCTATTCTTCTTTCTTGTTGTTCTTGACTGGGTTTCTTTCTTTTTGGTGGTTTCACATATTCATGCATGTTTATGTCATCTCACTCCGACGCCGCGCTCTAACTCCCAAATCAAGCCACAACTACACCATTTGCCATTGACAATGAAGGTTGAATTTACGCGAGGCGAGGCTCAATAGACTCGACACTGAGGCACGACGAAGGGAACAAGGCGGTGTGGATTGGGGCGAAGGGCTGAGGCGTTACGCGATGCAGCCGCAATTGGGAGGGGGAACTTGTTTGTGTTTAGGCATCAAACCGGAAACAAGATAAGAGGGAAAGTTGGGATTTTGTGAAGCATGTTGAATACCTAAAGTGAAATCACATACAACTCCAATTAGTCGAGAAGCCAGTGAACCAGGCTGTAACCAACGAGAGAATCAAAAGCGCTCGATGAGCTGTTGTCCTCAGGACGTCAGAAGCAGAGAGGTCAATACCAAGACCAAGCAGCCATCTCGTTCCCCGTCCTCTCCGTTAGGATATTCGGGCATAGTACCCTCTCAAGATAGCTTGTTTGCCGTATGTAGTGCGGGATGACGATGTTATCCACTCGCCCGATGGCGATGCTTGCTTCATGGTGGAGTCATAAGATGGTGTAGACTCATCAGGACCCCAGCGATTGGCCTCGACGTGGCAGGCGTCGTCGGTGGTTGGCAAGGGACAAGCAAAGCTCGTTGGTGGTCAGCATGATTGGAGCCAGAAAACGAGGCCAGAGGTCGAGAGTCGGGCTCGATGCCTTGGGTTGGGCGTTTCTCCAGGTGGCCTCCCTGTTGACTCGTCGAGCTTGAGGCCTGAGGTTGTAACCTAGGTATGCAGCCGAATGGGTGAGGGAATTCTACACCACCCACCCACCATTCTCGTCCTACCATGCCCCAATAGTAGCTGCATGAGGCCAAGCAAGGCACGGTAAGGTACGAATGAATTGAATTCGTTTTACCGTGGTACTTTAGATCGGTACCTCATCAAGCCGGACCCCTCCCTAGCTTACCCGCTGCCCGTATCCCGGTGGTACACGTCTCTTCGAAGGGTTCCAACGCTGCCTCGTTCAGGATCGGCCATCACGCGTTGTCACGGTGTAGCTCCTGGTACAGGTAACAGCCCGGCTCCTGAGGCTCCTGCTCTGCGGTTTTGTCCTCTGATTAGCATCGTCAATGGGCTGGAAAGCGCAATCCAGTCAGTCAGATCGATGCACATGCGGCGAGGTTGCCTCATGCAACAACAAATCCACTGGAAACAAGGCCCGTGATGGGGTCCCGTTGTTTGACGCCCTATGGCCTGTGGCCCTGTGGGAGGCTGGTAAGGCATGGTTTTGGGCTACACCAGCGTGACCCGAATCACGCTGGCACACATGTACATTTGGGAATGTGCCGACCGTGATTGATCCAATTACTTGTCAACTCATGCTGCTACATTATGAGTTAGCAGATGCAAGGTCAGAGAGATCAGAGACAAGTCTCAAAGTCAAAAGCGCGTGGCTTGCAGTTTGCTCGTCACACCTGGTCTTCTTCTTCTTCTCCCTTTTCTTCTTCTTTCTTCTCTCCTCTCCGTTCGCACGCGCATGTCAAGGGGGTGTTTTAGCGCTATCCTGCACCCACGTCGTTAACGGGCACCAGTCAGTCCCTCCATCAATCAGAATAGGCGACACGCCGTTCCAAAACCCAGACCCTAGGGATTCACGCGCCTCATCCAGTACACAAGGTAAGCAAGGTACAGTGCCGTGAATGTTTCGAGATCTCACATGTATCCGCGCGCACACTTTCTGACCTGGTGCCTTTCCTCTTCTCGCTCCTATTTCCATGTCTCGAGGGTGCCAATCTCGAGACACGCACCTCGAGTCTTGACCAAGTGCGGACACATCGCAGCTTCCCGAGCTCTAGCCTCCTTTCTAGCTTCGCTTCCAGACCCAAACACCACCAGATCAGGTCTATCGGACCATCAGCATCTCCTCCGTTCACCTTCTTCCCTCTTCCTCTCTTCTTTCTCCTTTGCCCTCCCTCCCCTTCAGCATCTTCTCTTCTGTTCTCTTCGAAATTTCAATCATCACGATTATCCTCTCTTCCCTTACCGCCTCAGCATTCTCTCCCTGACCCCCTCCACACCCCGTCTTTCCCGTCCCCTCATTTTCAGCCCCTCTTTCTCAAGCCTCTCCCGCCTAGCTTTACCTCGACTACCTTTGCTTACCCTCCCTCCTTGGCCTCGTCTGCCTTTTTCTCACTGTGCCTCTCGGATCTTGGCTTGGTTGCCTTGGTTCACCGTTCTTTCGTTCATCGGCCTCCGTTCACTTTCACTGGGGGGTTCACGTCTCTCAATTGGGTCTAACAGCGCCAAACAATCACTAAGGCGGCAGACCAGGCTGATTTTACACCGCGAGGCTCACACACCCCAGGCTGCCTGGGAGAGTCATACATCTCCAATTCGCACCGAGGCTCGACACGCGCTGGATTGTTATATAAGTGTCCTCGTTGAAAACGATGGTGCTGCCTTTTGTTGAGGTATCGCATCTTCCATCGTCGACGTCTTTCTACTCGACAGTTCTTCAACCACTTGGTCTCCAGTTTCTCTCTACAGGTCGCGAACAGTCCTCGTCCATTGGCACGGCAACGTACGGATACAAGGCTCATGCTCTAGGCCAGGAGGACCCGATTCCAATTCTACAAATTCGCGAGGGGTCTCATCCCTTCGAGCCCATCAAGTTCTCATCTCTGGTCCTCACCGCTCCATCCCGGGACGCTGTCGCCGACTTTCATGCCTGTGGGCTTGAGGCTAACCCCTGGCTGCGGATCCAGGCAAACGACGACGGGTCTCCAGCATATCCCGGACCCAGCGTCCGACCACGCTTGGGCATCGATGGTGGTCTGAGTCGGGCCACGATCTGCGATCTTGACGGCAACACCATGGAGGTTGTATATCCACCTCCACCCGGGGGATCCCGCCCACTTACCTACAATGGTGTTCCCATTCGCCGCACCCAGTCGAGCCGGGACGAGGCCGTTCGTATCCTTGATTGGAATTATGACGTTGCCTCCCGCTCTGCCCATGCAGCCTCTCATCATTCATCTTCGAGTTCTTCCCACCGTTCTCAGGCCCTGGCTCAGCTCCCTCTCCGGCCTCGTTACACTTCCTCTCAAACCGTCCCGGCAGGTTCTATTGTCAGCGCTGCCATGTCACGCTGCGCCCCCAGCCGTCACTCCGATGAAGCTGAGCCTGAGCCCTCCCTCTCTCCTCGCCAGAGCTCGAGCAAGAGTGGCCTCAACACGACCAATGTAGTCGGTGCTTTGCTGGGTATCGCTGCTGGTGCCGCCGCGGGCGCTGCATTGACCTACAGCATGGTCAACAAGGAGAAGGACCGCAAGCCACGACATGATGTTGATCCTCCCATGTTATCGCGTCGGTCTACTTACCCTGAAAAAGCTCCCCGGTCAGTTCACCATGATGATCGTCGATCTGCCTTTGGTGGCCATGGACAAAAGGGTTTCTCCTATCCACAGGAATATGGCTGCGAGCAGCCCAAACTCCCTTATCAAGAGGAATATCCCCCGCACCCATTTCCCTTCCAGAATGGATACGCTCCTCCTAAGGGGCCCTTCCACGACGACTTCGCTCCCCGGACGATGCCATACGAGGACGACTACTCACCGAGGAATAGGGTGCTCGAGGAAGAAGACAGCGACGCCGACGCCCCGCCGGAACCGCGTCGTCAACCCAAGCAGTACTTAACACAGCGCAGCCACCATAGCAGCGCCCCGAGAAGCACTGCCAAGAGTGTACCCCGGAGTCGTGCAGTCGATGACGAGTATGACAACTACGACATTCGCAGTCGCCATTCATCAAGACACACCAAGAGCCGAGCCCCTTCCGCCAGAAGCCGCAGTGAAGCACCCGCCAGTCGGCCTCCACTCATGATCGCCGATATAGACGATCGCAGTCGCTCAGGATCCCGCCACAGCGTGGCACCCAAATCGACACATTCGAAGGCGCGCTCACATCGGCCTCGCCACGACCCTGAGCGCGATTCTTACTTTTCGGCCCGATCACAGCGGTCCTCGGGCACTGCTAGGCCGCCGCCAGCGCCAGCTCCAGAATATGAACAGGAAATTGTAGCACGAAGCCGATCTGGTAGTCGAGTCACTACTACCAGGCTCTCTTACTCGGGAGGGCACCCAATTGTCATGGATCGAAGCAGCAAGGCCCCCAGTCGCGTCTCAGCCAGAAACATTGAGTTGCCTATGAGCGGCGTCGGCAGCAGTCACGCAAATTGGGACGATGATATGGAAAGCGTTGCTCCAAGCGACAGCATCAGCTGCATCGGCAGCAAGACGAGCCGACGAAGTCGTCGCACGAGATGAAAGCAGCGTACGGAGAGGCATGAACGATGAGACGACTAAATGATTGGCTGTTGTTTCCCCCCACGATCGGGTCAACAGGACGAAGAAGCATACACAGATTTCTTGTTCAGTAAAGGTTGCTCGATATTACGCAACATGGATTTCTTTTGGGTTTACTGGTTTCGCTGACGCTGTTTGGATTCGTGGATGTTGACGGGCTCGGAGCACTTTCATCTACCGGCGTTCCGGGGTTGGTTTGGAGATACGTATATCTGTCCTTCACTCACGGTATTGGATATGGAAGGGAGGGTACTGTTGATAGTTGAGTCTAGACAAGCTATGTATGGGAGATTGGACGGACTCAGGTATAACACTTTGCAGCATCGGACGATAGAGTAACATCCAAGACGAAGCTTGGCCATCGTTATTCATATTTGAGCGTAGAGCCTACAAGCTAGAGCCTGTAAATTTTTTTTTTTTTTT
>JAMYIC010001583.1:6377-24440 GCA_024112705.1 Microcera coccophila
CGAAAACGTCGGGGAAATATGTTGATGGTCCGAGGATAGGAAGTTAGTTTTGTCCGTTCCCACGTTCCCTCAGGTTGGTGATCCCTGTCTTCCCAGATCATGCTTTCGAGCTCAAAATCTGGCGTTAATGCTGTGATCAGCGCCCGCGGCTGATGAAAGTTTGGACCGCTATGTGGCTCCTGTTCGAGGACACCCAAGCCGTGAAGCTGATGGTTCCCGGAGTATCAGATGACCTTGAGGGATCTTCGCTGGTGCTAGATATGGAGTGAACTGCAGCGGGAGTACCAATACATTGACTCACCCATCCATCCCTTGCTTTGATTCAAATACCTCTGCCTCCTCTCCCCTCCTCTGCCTCAGGCCGGACCTTAGAGTTGCACAGGTTTTTGTTTGACTGCCACGTCGACTGCTGCGAGTTGATTTGTCCTAAAGGGTCCAGTCTCGACCAATCTATCGAGGCATGGTGCTACCGGCGACGTCCTTATTATACCGACGTTGGCTCCCCAGAACGACTCGCTGTCGCTGCAGTACCCCATCTTTAGGCACAAGACGGGCCTGAACCAGCACCATTACCGAGAGAGATAGACTCCTCAGTCGTAAACTATTTCCACAATGACGAAAGGGCTCGGCCACGGCACGGCATCTCTGCCGGAGCCCATCATTATCATATCTCCCACTGCATCGGATTACGACTCGGGGCGTGGACGCAAGCGAGACCGCAGCACGACACACTCCAGCACCCGCTCCATCCGATGCGCACCAACCGATGAATCTAGCAATTTACGAGGACGATCCCGCCATCGTGCAACCTCGCCTTGGGGCCAGCCTTCTCGAGCTGCTTCGCCGAGCGTCAGTTCTCCAGCTACGAAGCGATTGCTGCAAGTCCGACTTCGTCGCGAGCATTGCCCCTCTAGGGTAGCGACTCCTTCACACGAGCAACGGACATTTCGGCGACGGCAGAGAACGAGGAGCCGAAGCTGTGGACCACGAATGGAGATGGAAATAGAGGCTCTGAGAGCTGGCGATGTTTTATCTGGCTTGAGGAACGAGGTTCTAGCAGAGCACCAGGAAGAAGAGGAGCAAACGCGGGAGTCTTGAAAAGCGGCTATCTGTTGGGCACGGCAAGTTTGGAAGGGAAAGTGTACTATGATATGATGAAGGCTCTCGCAATTCGCTTCTTGTTCATCCATCGGTTTTATGTTATATTTAGCACCAAGGACCTGGAGTCAGACTGACAGCGTGGGATTTTTCTTTTACTCCAGACTGGACTGCGTGTGACGTTAGTTGGGCTTTGCTTTGGAGCTGTTCGATCTAAGAATTCTGTACGATGAGACAGAGGGCTAAGCTGGTGGACAATGACAATATTCGAATTTGATCCACGTACAACCGCTGTGTGAATTAGTTCGCGATCTGTTCTACGAACGAACAAAGGCCTCTGATGGTTTTCAAGACGGGTCATTGATTACCTTGTCTAAGGACCCTATGGGTAATACCTGCAGCTGTTGACAGCTGAAGGTGGCGAGGCGCCCTGTGAGACAAGCCGCTAGGCGTTCATTCTGGTGTAGAGCTGCGGGCCTCCATCCTTCAACCACGCCCCGACTCTCATTGGTTGATTACGGTCCCCGAGCCTGGGTAATTTTTTGGATATCGACTGATGATGCGAACTCGATACTTGCATACCAAAGTCACTTTCGGGTTGTCTACAGGCATTGCCAACGCCTCCCCCTTGCCTCTTCTTCTTCTTCTTATTCTCTCTTGCTATGTCTCCCAAGTTGGCATATTCAATCGCCATCCTTGATTTCACGATCGTATAGACAGTTTCGGAACGACCTGCCTCAACTCCTCGTCCCTCCTCTCACCGGCCCTCGCACATCCACGAAATTTGCCTCTAGCATTGCAATAACTATGCCGATATCTGTCTTGCTCGCTACGGCCTAGCACCCACCGTCCCGAACCAATGCTTGAGCGAACGGCCGCCGGTCTGGAATCATGCAGCCTCCAGCGTGTTGTTGCAAAGCCCGCCAAACGTTGCCGTCAACTTCACACCGGCTTCTGGCAGCATGGCGCCTCAGCCATTGATCTCTCCAACACCTGGCCTGGCCTTGCGCGAGGCATCGAGTACGAGGCCTCTGACGAGACTTCAGTATCTCGTCAGCTGCAACCGGGGCTGATTGCTTCTGCCTTTTTGCTCGACTTCTTATACCCTACCGCGACGCTACCACTCCTGCGTCGAATGTATCCGAGCCTACCTAGGTCACAGGATGGGAACCAGAAAACTGTGATTCATAGGAGACAGCCGTTCTCTTCCACAGCTGTAGTGCCAACGGTCGAGTCTTGTGATTCTCCCGAAGACGTTTCCATTAGGGTCATAGATTCGCATTGCGGACCGCTAGGAGAGGACCACCAGAGCCCACCCGCGGCATTAAACCTATCACAATCGCACGTGGTTCTTGATAAGGCGCACCAGGAAACTTCAGATGCTGCGTCTGCGTTGGATTCTCCTTTTGACATGTTCAGATCGAGGCCGTCGGATGATAAGCGGCTACAACAACTTCGAGAGCTACTATCGGATCCCGATGGAGAGTTATACAAAGATATATGGGACTTATACATCTATCTTGGACATGAAAAACGGGTCCAGTTACGAGGCGAGGTATTGAGATATTTGGCTCGGTCTGAAGGTTTTGTCGAGACTGGAAGAGCAGCTTCTGTGTTTCGTCAAATTCCTGTAGACCGATGGAAGGATGATACTCTGGCGGCGGGAATAGTCGCAACACTGCGTGCTACCAATTTATTACAGGCTCTGAAGGTTTTCAAGACGGGGCTCGAATCCAAAGGACTGTCTGGCGGCCTGGAATACATCATGCGGAAAGCTATCGACCTTCGGCACTGGGAAACCGTTCTAGATGTGTGGGTGGCGTACTATGCCACAGAGCTGAAGAAGCGACCGAAGCACAAACCCGACACGACACGCCTAGATCTCCTTAAGACACTACCTAACCTCGGAGATTTATTTTTTGCGTTTAGGAGTTACTTGGCAACCACTGGTGCAGACCATCACCAAAAGCTGATGGAGGCTCCTACATCCAATGCAGCATTTTCTGCATTTGAGAAAAGTTTCGCGCGGATGGCGTTGGTGCAGCCTTGCTCACCAGATCAAGCAGCGACTATTCTCGATCATTTGCAACATGCAGGACTATACAACACCTACCTCACAGTAATGTTTGATCGCTGGTATGAGAAGCTTGAGGCCCGATCTCAAATCACTAAGCTCCCCAAGATATATCAGAAATACCGAGCACTGCCGGGAGCCAGACCCTCGCGCGCAGTGCTGCGTGGTATGTTCAAAATCTACTTCCCTGACGGTATCACCAATCTCGAACAAATCCACCACGATTGGATACGTTTTCATGGGAGCCTTGGCCAGTGGGGCTATGAGAAATTTCTCAAGCTGGCGGCTCACCGAGGCGACGTTCCAACAGTACGGCGTCTCTGGGAGCGGTATATCGCGGATTTTCCAGACATGCTGAAAGTTCCACGAGGGTTTAGAAGCACATTGAACGTCTACGCCCAAACCGGTGATATTTCTGGAGTAGAACAGGAGATTGAGAAGATGACCATGAGATACAAGGTCGTGCCCGACATCAACTCCTGGAATGCTGTGCTCAAGGCATACACGAAAGCAAACGATTATGGTGGAGCGTTGAGCTGCTTTGACAAGATCTGCAAGCAGCATGAGCCCGATTCTTTCACTTATGCTCATGTTATGGCCATGGCCTCGAAGAAGGGTGATCTAGAGACAACTCTTGCCTTCTTTAAACGATCCCAAGAGGGTAGAGTGCCAATAACGAAAGAGATGGGACTGTCGTTGGTGGTAGCGTATTGTCTCAATGATCTTTTGATAGAGGCGGAAAGTCTCTGTCTTGAGCTTGCAACACGTCGGCTTACTGATACCACAATCTGGAATCAACTTATCAACTTCTACGGCTTGCAAGGCGACCTGGCGAAGTGCGATTGGGTATTGGATCGCATGAGAGACTTCCGAGCTGAGCCCAATGAAGAAACGTATAGTTTTCTTCTCCAGACTCTGATCAAGGCTAATCGTGTGAACGACGCTTCTGCTCTCCTGAAACAGGCAGAGAGGGAAGGGTTTTTCGTTGTCACAGCCGAGCATTACGCCATTGTCATGGCAGGAGCAGCCCGTGTTGGTCAGTTTAAATTGGTCGAGTCCCTCCATCATCGTATGGAAGGGATGAACCTCACGGCGACATTCAGCGCTCTTGTCGCGCTCCTCCATGCTGCTGCGCAAAGAAAACCCGGTGTGGAGAGGACCAGGGACTTGGGTAGGCAGTTCGTCAGTCGTTTTAGCGAGGCATTGGATGATTCTCGGCTCGAAACCCCTGAGAGGACTGGGGGAAAAAATCCTTTTGGAGTCTCAGGGCAACACATTAACGAGCTTAAAGACGACAGTCAAACAATAGGCCGTGCCATCATGCTTTTGGTGGAACTTCGTGAGTTTGCCTCACTGGAAGAACTAATGACTCTTTATACCGAGCTATTCCCCGACTGTAAGAAGAGCGAAGAGTTTCCGCCTAACATAGTTTCCGCCCTCATGTTGGCGTATTACAACGATATGCAGTATGGAAAAGTCTTGGGGCTGTGGGAGAAGACTTGGCAGCAGGCCACGAAGTCTTGGACAAAGCGCACTGGGAAAGGAATCTACCCCAGACACCAATATGACTTATCGCGAGTGCTGCCCGTGCTCTTGAAGACTTTCAAGAAGCAGGGCGATGCTAATGGGCTGAAGGATTGCGTTGATAAAGTCACTTCTGCAGGGTTCAAGCTGACCCAAGGCATCTGGAATCTCGTCATCACAGCCCTCGACAGCCTGGGCGAATGGGAGCGTGCTATGTATTGGTGCGAGACGATGCTCATGCCAGGTTGGCGCGGCTGGACTCCTAGACGCACTGATTGGCGTGTTCGAAGCAATCGCCTGTCATTAAGACCCTCCAGATACATGGTTCAATTGCTCTCGCAAGAATGGCTCAAGATGCACAAGATGGCCGCCTGGTCACCAGAAGTATCCCAATCTCTCCAAGAGATGGAAATGAAGTACCCCCGGCTTATAGCTGCTTTCACGACGATGGATTTTGAAAATTCCAAAGAGTTCAAGGCCAAGGAGGCGAAACTTCCAACCAAAGACCTGGACAATATGCTCAAGAACATGCCTTATTCTGAATTGGTGAAGATAAAACAAGAGCTTCTCAAACAACTCATGCAGGACCGGAGGCGCGAGAAAAAGCTTGGAATCCCACCTAAGAGCAAGACGGAGGAACAACTCCAGCGAGAGAAACGTGCTCTGCATAATAAGATTCACCGTTATGCACTCAAGTGGGCAGAGCGCCGTGAAGCCGCGGCTAAGAAACCCTCGAACGAGATCGCTGCCCGGGTTGATGAATCCAATCAAAGAGGCAGGGACTCATTCAGCGGTGCTGTTGCTGCACTTGAGGGCTCTGACCAGGGAGCCGCCAAAGATCGATCGGGATATTGGGCAGAGTTCTGGCGGCGATACGACCAAAAACCATATGCGATTTCTCAGAAGTGCACTCTACCCAAATCGCCTCGCATCAAGACGAATACTGCAAAGATGACTTTGACGAGAGCAATGCCGCAGTCGAGACATCACCAAAAGAAGGTACAGTCAAAGGCAAGGGCACAACAGTAAAGATGGGGCTGTAACTGGATATAGACATTGTCGCAACGACCCATAGATGTATAACTACAACTGACATATGATGTAAAGTAAGGGGCGCGGCTGTTGTGAGCATTTGTATTTGCTCAACACTATGAATGTACATACAGATGTATAAAAATTTCTTCAAGTTATGATCATGTATAGATTAGAGGTGGAAGAAAACGAACTCAGTAAGAAACGATTGTTACATTTACATGCATTATTTTGCTGGGACATCGCGGACGAGAGTTATGCAGAAGAACAAACAAGTGTAATGACCGTCAGACTCGAAGCCTAATGAAGTCCCATTTTTGACTGCCATGTAAGTCGATGCTAAAATCCAGTCAACGCCGTGAGCCTATTCTATATCCGCTTTACCTGAAACCAAAACTCCCTATAGCTAATCATCCTGTTGAGTGAGGGGGAAACGTACACAAAGTCTAATAATACCGCGGTTAAAAATCAAGTGAATTCCTCGTCCTTCGTCGCTTCGATTTGGCCCTTGCTCTGGTTCTTCACACCCAAAGACCGCAAACGTTGTGAAAGCAACCCTTCTGCACCGCAAGGGGACCCGTTACCTGAAACCGAGAAAGCGTTGCCCCCATAACCCAAGTCGCCTTTGTTCAGTTTCTCGTATGCCGTAACTCCCCAAGGAGCTGCCTCGGCCGAGTCTTTGGTCGATGGGCGACTGGCTTGTGAAGGATCAGGAGAGCGGATCTCTATAGGGGCCGTGGTATTGGTCCTTGAATCGCTGACGTCGCTGTTTAGACGGTCACGGCGCGAGGGGAGGCGGAAGGGGATGGGATCAACCAGGGCAGTATTCCCACCTGCGAAACCGCCTGACGAAGGCTCAGTGCCTAGGAGGTTGGATGGATACATGTTCTCGAACACATCGAATGAGCGCATCGACGGACCGATGGCGAACCCGGAGCTCCTCCTGCGGAATGCCCTCTCAGCCGCAAGAGTAGCGCTTGGGCCGGAGGGGGGAGGCGGCATTGGGTGCATCACTCGGATCGGCTTATAAGGCGTGTATCGGGGCTCCGGCCACGTTGTCTCATTGCGTAACTTTTCCTTTCCATCCGGTACACGATTTGCAAAAACAATACGGATGCTTTTATAAAGGTAGAATCGCCCTTTGGCTGGGCAACACATGTGTAAATGAATGAGATATCGTAGGATTGGGCGATCTGAGGAGTCCAGCTCTGATGATGGAGGGATGTGGTCGATGATGGGGCCCGCGGAGTAGCTGCGTTGGCGGATAAAAGTCTTGGTACCTGGTTCCATGCCCGTAAGGTCATATGGAATCAGGAAGAGTTTGACAGCGGTTTTATTCTGATTCTTGATGATGATTTGAATTTGACCCTTTTCGGGGATCCTATAGCTGCCACCGGGCGGTGCTTTTGGTGACCCGGCGTGTCGCTTGGCTCTCGTGGTGCGGCGAAAGCCGGGCTCAAAGCTTTCGCTGGCCATCATGATATCCATTTCATCATCATCAACCGACTTTCGTTCAGCATTGCGGCTCTGAGCTTTCCTCTTGAGTCGGCTCTCATCATTTAGGTTAGGTAGCCCATTCTCCAAGTCAACCTGCCCAACGTAGGGACTCGGTCCGTCATCTGACTGGGAACGTCCATGGGGGGTGCTGCTGTAGCTGTAGTATACTGCTGGGAACGACAACGTCACATGAGGAGGACACCTCAGGCTGGATTTACATTTTCCCTTCCCCAGAACCCCTATTTGCGCGAGGAAGTCAAGCGGTTTCGAGGGTGTGGTTGACATGCGGCCGCGAAGGATGCTCTCTTCATAGGATCCTACCATGGATGCATGATGCAGGGGTGAGGGGTCAGAAACTAAGGAAGATCGTCGGGAACGTAGATGTGACGATTGTTGAGGAGGGGTTCCCGAGTAGGGGAGGCTCGGGGTCGAGGTCAGCGATCTTCGTGGCTGATGCGCTTGGTAGGCTTCTCTTCGGTATGAAGGTACCCTCGAGGGAATCGCTGATCTCGATGACGGGGAGCAAAAAGGGGAGGAGGCTGAAGATACGCAAGTCTGCCGCAGTGGACCGGCACGGCTGGAGGGGAAATCCACGCCGCCCAGCGGCTTCGAGAAGCCAAGATCCTCATTACTCTGTGATTGTGCAAGGGGACTGGTTGGGGGCTTGTAGAGGAAGCTCCAGGAGAGGGACGAAGACAAGGGCGCGATGCTGGATTTGAAGCCATCTATGCCGCCGAAGAACAAAGACCTCGGCTCAAATTGAAAAGGCGTAAAGTGCCTGGGAGGCGATGTTGCAATCCATGGCCCGTCTGACTGAATTTGGTGCTTGTCATGACGTCCTCCATGATCCTGACCCGGCTTCCCGACACGACGTTCATCTTCAGTGAAATCTCCGCTGTGCAAAGCTGACCTCGGCCGCTCAATGCTAAGACCATCGCATATCCTTCCTTCTGGGACATCCTGTGTGTCGTTCTTCTCTGGGGCGATTTGTGCAGGAGGCAGTAGGCTGGACGGTGTCTGTGGACGATCCAGGCTTGGGAGGGCGTCAAGATGCTGCAAGGTCTCGCCTGGGAGGCCATTATAAACAGGCCGCTGGTTCTGTCTCGGGAAATCGGTCACGAGGCGATTGGGAACCCAAGTGGGGGATTCGCCTCTCTTCAACCTCTCTATCAGCTCGACACGGTCCGATATCGCCATCACATCGTCGGTTCGGGGAGACTTTGGCCGTCGAGGGCTGTCGGGAACAGGCCCTTCACAAAGCTCGGTCCGAATGCTCTCTTCAGAAAGGCGTCTCGACCTGTTCGTCGAAAGCTGTAACACGGCAGGCTCAGGGGCAACAGTGCGTTCGTAATGGCAATCGAGGTCGGGCTCGGGATCAAGGTCGGCTTGGTAGATGGGCATCTTGAATAGCTGTAGCCACAGCCGAGTTGCAGTCCTGGTTCGTCATGAATACCAGTGGCGGAATGCAGCTCGAGGTGTCTGCAGAGAGGGTAAAAGACGGTTTCAGTCTGGAGGTTTAATGGTGAGGTTGAGTCGATGTCATGGGGTGGGCGAGCTTGGTAACTTTAAGCGTGATGTACCCGTATGGCTGTGGATCGGACGTCATTCGCACACTGACCATGAACCAACGATGACTCGACGCTGATACAACAGGGAGCACTGAGAATAGGTAGGGAGATGGAGAGAGGCTCACCCTATTTATTGTTACGCGGGTCTGGCGGTGAATGCCAATATAGAAGAAGCAAAAAAAGCCACCTGCCAGCGGCCGGGTGGAGGAGGACTGATTCCTACCCTGAGATAGGCACAGGCGCTGTAGGTAGGCATTGTCCATTGTCACGCATCGTCACGGCGCCATCCGCGCGCGCTCTGTTTCTCTCTCGGCGGGTTCTTGGGTGCTTTCACCTCATGCATGACTTGTTCTGCTCCACTGCCAACATTCACCAATCTACCACTAAACACGCAACCGGCATAGATTCGCTGGAGTCTGGTTCTCGTCCTCCACAATGGGCCGCATCGGGGGAGCGGCATGCCGCAGTTCAGTGGATTACCTCTGCTGCACCTCACCAGTTCTAGGTAGGGAGGGCAGGGAAGCAGGGGATCTTACAGTGCATCCGCCTGTCGGTGAACCCTTGAGAAGCCCCCCCGGGTGTGATGGCTCTAGGCGCTGCTACAGTGAGCGGTCTGGGACCAGTCTGTTTGTCCGGATTCATCAGCCTGCATCGTCGGAGCATATGCGAGGGCAAATTCCCTCTTTCTCACTTTTGTTGAACGACATTTACGAACAACTAAGGTAGGGAGGGATACGTGCCCGTGGATCTCATCCGATCCGATTCATCACTTTACGACGGATCCTTTAGATAAATGCCTCCACTCTTTGACTTACCACGGTAGTAGTGCAGTCCCGATAGAACCATTCGTGTGTGTTGCTGGATCCACCCGCCCTGTGCGTGTTATCCACACGCCTGCCGCTGTCGCTCTCGGTGAGCGCGACGCTAAATGACGCTAAATGGTACTCCCGTCTTCACCGAGCAATCATGGCCTCGATTGATTCTCGCTGAAGCGCACATGCTTCCTTCACAGCAAGCACCCATCTGATGATCCATAACCATGGCCTCTAAACGCCCTATCGAGGTAGAAGATGCAGCGCCCGAGGCCAAGAAGCCTCGGCATGGCTTTCGGGTTGGCCCTGAAAATTTGCCAGATGGTCCCTGGCGTCGGAAAGGTTTGTTCCTTCAGAATTTTCATCTCACTCGCTCTAGCCCGTGAGAGCTCACACAGCGTTACTAGTTACCAAAATTAAGAAGGACTTGATTCACAAGGCTAAAGTCAAGAAGGCCTACGCGAAAATCAAAGCTCGTGAGCAACACGGCGGGAAAACCACGCCAGCTCCCACAGCCGGTGACGTTCACGGCGGGGACGCGCATCAAGAGGGGGTTGAAGATGGAGCCGAAGAGCAGATGCATCCGACTCGGCAACTGATGATTGCCGATGAAGATAAAGCCCAAGCCAACTTGGTCCCAGGCGAGGGGGAACATGGCAGCGATGGGCACCGACGGAGGACACGACGACCAGGCTATTACGACAAGCAACTTCAAAAAGCAGAGCAGCGTCAGACGGAAGCTCAAGAGAGAGCTGAACAATTTCAACGGCGAAAGGAGGAGCGTGGGCGCAGGTTGGCGGAGAGAGAACGGTTCAAGAAGGCCATGGCCAAGACGAGGGGGAGGGACGGAAAGAAGAAGTTGGGAAGGGAGAGTTCCCTATTGCTGGACAAGGTCAAAAGACTGGTTTCTGAGAGCTGATTGAACTGGACTATTTTTTAACTATGGTAATTATGGGACGTCGACGCGAGCCGCACGCGTCGTTTCAGAAGCTTTTGATTTTCACCAGTTCGCGATGTCGACCCTTGATCTCTCGAATTTCATCGGCGTCACCGCCACAACAGGTACTCGATGACCTAGGAATGTGACGTTCATGGTCCATGTTTCCTAAAGCCGAGGGGTGTTGCTACGGTAGGCCTTGAATGTAATCACCGACGAATAAAGACACGCATGCAAGGGATGATGATAATGGCTTGTTGGTTGAGGTTGGGTTGAAGATCGGAAAGCGTCGTCAAGCTTCATAAAATTTCACGCGCTAATTAATGGAATTCTATGCGGTACCGGTAAATTGGTAGCGCCTAGGATCCGATGGGATGCACAGGATCTGACTACGTTTCATTCTATATTCGATGAGCTATCATATGTGTGTGTTGGCCTTTGGGCTAACACCACTTTTGACGCGGGACGATCGGTATCACACTGAAAGTAAGCGGGAACTCGTATATCTGCAACATCATACAAGAGGGATTATAAGCGAAGAAAAAAGAAGATAGAAAAAAAAAAGAAAAAAAGACACATGCCGGAGGCCGAGGAGAGACCAGACTTCATGCTATCAACAGGGACGTGGCGAGCATCAACGAGGATCGATCAACACGGGACGTCAACTGCCGGCAAGATCGTATACACACGGCAGGGACGTGGACGACGCGTACTCAGGCCAACTGGCTCAAGGCACTCTTGAAACAAAGGGAACCTGTTGCAAAGAGTGGATACGAAGCTCAGGGGTATACTTGTGCGCGCATATGCCAGAAAGATCCAGGCACGTCTTTAAGATGGGTCTCTCGTGGGTCATGGTGCTGAAGCGGTCAACGACAAGAACCTACGTGACAGCGCTCACCACCATCTCGCAGTCATTGGGGCCTGTTTACACCTGGTCGTGGGTGGCACAGCATCAGATGATGAGTTTGAGGTAGAGGAATTCAAAGGCGTGGTTTCACGCCATGACATGGGGGTTTGACGGGAATGGCGCGAAGCACTTTGTACACGTCCTCGATCTTGCTCGGGTCGAATGCTCCAGCAGGCCTCGCCTCATTCATTAATCCCGATAGAACCCCTTCGTTTGCCCTTTGTTTCAAAGTGGCGCTGGTCCCCTAGGGTAATCTAGCTGAAACAGTGGAGTGGACGACATGGATATAGCCTGCCTCGAACTTACCAGCCGGATGCGCTGGATGTTACCAAACCCGGGAGAGCTGGTATCGGGGCTGTAAACAGAAACCTGCAGGTGAGAAATGGAACTGTTCGCGTTCGGCCACGCAGGGGATGAATCACGAGGCTGAGGTTTGTTGAGGTCGCGTTATTGCCAAGGCAGCTCCAAGGAGGCGCATGTCATCGGCCTCTGTATGGCTTGACCCCTTTCTCTCGCGGGCGACTCCCTCCACTTTGGTGTCTTGTCAAAGTCAGCCCAGTGCAGGACTAATCGAGGTACCTGCACAAACACCGGAGGGATCCATGGATCGTGGAGAGGGTCGCGTCGAGAGGGACCAGGATCTACCTTACAGCGTTCCTGGGTAGAGTGAGGTACCTGCTCATCTCAGTTGAGCGGACGACATCAACCGAGGACAACAACCCAGAACCGACCCGGAAGCCAGCCAACAACGACATGTATCTCTGATACAGCCATGGCTCTTCGACGGCAGGGAGGGATGTCCCATTCGGGGATGACTCCTAGCCACATCAACGTCGACGATCCAATTCCGTCGGCCCTCAATCCGGCATCCGGTTGACACCGCCCCAAGACGTCCAAGACATGCATGCGATGGAGGATGGAAGTGCCGTGACCGCCACAGGCGGCGCCTCCTGAAGGCTTCTCCAGAGCCTCCAGAATCAGGCCCTCGGCGGCACTAGCACCGAGGAAGCGCAAGGGCGGCTCGAAAGCGGATAGTCAGCATGGCGCCGGGTGTTGAAGGTGGCGGGTGTTGAGACACCCGCTCCTACCGATATCTCCAGATTGGCTGGGTGCTGCTAAGGGACAGTAGTTGAGAAATCACTGCAAGGGGCGTTTGCATTGAGGTGGCCCGGCAAAGGATGCGGACGGCTCCTCTGGGAAGCATGATCTGGTCCGTTGGGAACAGGTCGTGAGCTCGTGCCACGGGCCACAACCACAACGGTGCTGCTGCTGGAGAGCATGTCCGGGTCTCGAAGAGGCAACGAGCTCCTAGAGATTGGTTCAGGACATTAAGCTTTGATCTGACATGGATGAATCCGTCCCATCTTCTGCAACGCGCTGTAAATAGGCAAAAGAGAAAGGTGGATGGACCGGCTGGTTCCACCTCGTTGACCGTACATCAGGTACCTACCTTAGCTGGCGTCCTCGTACGTACCTACACGTACCTGACGTACCGTAGTGGTCGACGCCCCTCCCCTCCCCCCAGCCGGTTCGTCCAGATCCCCGTATTCCCAATAGACTTCGTACCGGTATTCTTGGTTTGCAAATAGCCGGCTAGCACTCCTTAGACCCTGACGATCAACATTCCAGATTACCAACCGCCACCGCGACTTCAAGGTGAACGAACGGGCGGATGGACGGGAGCAAGGCGCTGGCTGACACGGTTGCCCGGCGGTGTTAACGTACTGTACCTGTACCCTAATTCAATGCGCCGCGACCTTCACAGTGGTGTCGCTCTCGCTCCAGCGACGCAGTGCTTACCCTGTCAGCGCCCGATCGTCTAACTCAGTGGAGACGATCCCCTGTATTTCTGGCGCTCCTCCCCCAATCCGATTCCGTCCCCATCCTCCACTTGACTCGACTATCCATCCCATCTCAGTCTCTAACGAGGAATCGTCCATCTGGGCCACATCCACATCCATATCCTCTCCTTTCCTCTCATATTCTTGTGCATAGGCCGCTTCACCTCGCTGTGACCAGCAACCGTCCTTTGTTCACAAGCCTCGTCCTCATCCGTTTATGCTCGGCTGGGGCCATTGCTTGATCAGTCGCCCTCGCAGCCGACGTTACGCCCCTCCTTCGATTCCTCGATTTGTCGCCCGAGCGAGCACGCACCGTTCCGCAGACCTAGAGTCCTGAACTCTCGTCCTCATCAAACCACCCCCGCGACCCCTGGCCTGCCTGAACGCTCTTGCCAGCTCTATCTGTGGCCGTCCATCCAAGAGCGGCCCCGTTGCAGCGCCCTGAGACCTTAAGCTGCGAGACCTCCGACGAACGTTGCTCCATACTTCTCACCTTGACTGACGTCTGTCCATCCTCTCTTCCACCTTCGAACCTCCTAAGGGAGCTCGGCCAATCCCTAACTCGACATCTTTCCTGGCTTTCCAAGTGCTTGTCAATGGTTGCGACGCTATAGCTGTGCATGCGCTCCTCCTTCAGCTTAGGGTTATAACATCGCTCTTCATGAATACCGGCGCCCGCTCTTAGTACAACCCCCCTCGTTCGCTCACTTACCTCTGAGAGGTCAAACTTCCGCCTTTACCGCGCCGAATCTGCCCATCATGGCCGCCATAGTTGACGAGTATCTGGAGAGTCCCATGGACAACGATGATGTTTTCCCCTGTAAAGGCTGTGGAGAGGTATGATTCCTAATCAGAGGGCTGACGTCCATGGTTTTCTCGTCAATCGCATTTGATACTCACCACGTCTGATAATCTAGATCCTCGAGGAAGGGAAAGCATTCGAGCTTGGTATGTCTCCAGGGCAGTCCTCTTGCAACTACGCCGTTGTCCCCGGCTTTCGGCTTTCGTGCGCTGCAGCCCTCGTGCAGGGCTGCTTGCACCTGATTTATTCCGAGCTGATGCTGACACTCTGACAATAGCTGGCAACCGATGGCATCTCGACTGCTTCCGATGCAATACCTGCGGGACTCTCCTCGACTCCGATGCGAACCTCCTCTTACTCGGTGATGGTTCGCTCATCTGTAACAACTGTACATACAGCTGCAGCGCATGCGGCAACAAGATTGAGGACCTGGCTATCCTTACGGGGGATCAGGCATTTTGTGCCACCTGTTTTCGCTGTCGAAACTGCAAGCGCAAGATCGAAAACCTTCGATATGCTCGGACTTCTCAAGGGATCTTTTGTATGAACTGCCATGAGACTCTGATGGCAAGACGTAGAAAGAAATCCAAAGCCGCGGCCGCAGCTAAGTCAAGGGAAAAAGACCACTCTCCCATGATTACCGAGAAGTCTTTACCCGCCCTGCCTCCGAATGCCATTCCTCCAAACGCATTCTCCAACGACCGAGTCGACCCAGACTCGGATACCGCCACTGAGCTCTCTCCTCGACCGCGAGCGCCACACGGTCGTACTGAATCGTCGTCAAGAAGTAGCTCCCGTCCTGCTCGATCTCCTGAGCGGAAGCCTGAAGGCTTGGGGTTGCCGGCGGCATCATACCGCAGCAATCGAAATTCGACAATTCTCCCACGAACGGACAGTGCCGCCGATGACCCAAACAGTTTTTTCATTCAGGTTGCCCTCGACCCAAGCCCGGGACCGACTCCACGGTCTACAACCGAGAATGTATCTGAGGCTGGGAAAGTGAAGGAAAAGGATTATTTTACCATGGCCAAGTCCGAGAAGCGAAGCGACTCACAGCACTCTACGCCACACATTGCGTTCCAGGAGAAGAGTCGCCAAGCTTCCTCGAATTCGGAGTTTGACACTCCTCCGAAGCTGCCCACTCGTAAGCTCTCAAAATCATCGAGGACAGATACGAGCAGGCAATCCCCAGTCGTTGAAGAGAGGTCTCAGAAGTCGACCAGCAGGATCCAGTCCGCTTCTGATGATTTCAAATTGCAAGATGCTCCAAAGAGCAAGAAGATGATCGCTTCGAGGAGTAGCTCCCAATCGTCCGGCCTACCTCATGACACCAGTTCCGCCAGGACTAGCAACGGAACGACCCGCAAGGAGAGGGAGGGCTTTGGAGGACTGTCGCATTCAGACACCAACGAAACGAGTACTCCTTCACGGACATCCCAGGATTCAAGAGTGCACGAAGAAGATGAGGTGCGAGCCTCGATTGACTCGAGTTCGAAGCCATCTAGTCGATCTGACAACACGAAGCCAATTGCTCGAAAAGAGCTGCCTCCAGGCGCGACGAGAAATGGTACTGTAGTCTGACTATTTCCAACGTGGCAGTCTTTCACTAACGAAGAATGTGTAGCTAATGGGAAGTCGAGACAAGCAAGCAAACCAGGGGCTTCTGAAGATGCTCCTCCCGTCCGCGCAGCCCCGCCGCGTCCATCAATCGCCGACCAAAAGACTCTCGAAAGTTACATGCAGCCGCGAAGCGCTCCTGCGCCCCCCAACAACAATAGCCATGTTTCTATCAAGGAGGCAGTTGGTTCGAAAGACGAGCAAGCATCCCCCAAAGTCTCACCAAAGCTGCCTAGGTGGAGTAGCGGTGGCGATTTCAGCATGGACGAGGATATGGCTAGGATTCTGGGAACTGATGAAGGGTCCTCTTCGATTCTACGGCGCGTATCCAACGCTGTCAGGCATGGCCGTACCAATAGTGTTGAGTCGCCTGGCCATGGTCCGCCACGGATCGGTCACACCCGAAGCATCAGCGAGACAACCCGCGTAACTTCATCGCCCCGATGGCCCAAGACGCCGATTGTCGAGGACCAGGCGCATGAGATCAGTAGCCCTATGTCGCTCACTTCCGGTGATGATCCTGCTTTCTTGAAGCGGCAGCTACGGAATTCTGAACAGCGGGTAGCAGAGCTAGAGAGGCAATTTAGCACTGAGAAGGATCTAAAGAGTCTCAACAAGAAGTTGGTGGAGAAACGGAAGACAGTCTCTGTCTTGGATACTCAGACTGAGATTATGATTCGACAGCTTGAGGTTCTGGCCGGATACGTTGAACGAGCCAAGGAAACCAAGACACCCATCGATCCCCGCGATCTGGAGGAATCCGCTATCAAGGAGTTCGTGCAGAAATTGGACAGAGTCAAAATCGCAATGTCTGCAGCTATCGAGCAACTGCATGAGGAGCGCGATCAACTGGTTGATGAAAAAAACCAAGCCGTCGCCGACCGGGATCGTGCCCTGCTGGAGTTCGAGCAACTGTCCTCCAAGAATGCTCAGCTTGCTGACATGAACAATGATCTAACACACCAGATCCAGGAGCGTTTCAAGTCACAGATAGGGGATCTGAAGTCTCCTGGTCCTCTGGGTATCTATGGCCACAGCAAGGGTCCTCACACATCGTCAGTAAACCTCGACTCTACAAGTTTCTCTACGGGCCCAACGTTGGTTCCTGCTGATGATGAGACAATCGTGGAAACGGGACCAACTGTCGTTCATGTCAGGAAGGGCCAAGTCAAGAAGTTCAACTGGAAGAAGGGATCCAAGACAATGGCACAGAATGTTGCGAAGGGTGTCAACAGAGCTGTGGTTGCTTTCCAGAATGACCGCGAAAGAGGACCACACCAAGGTCTTTCAGGCGAGAATATTGGCATGCCATACAATATGACCGTAACTGCGGTCGAGTCGCCCAGTGGACCCGTCAACGGCGCCAATGTCCAGAACGGCTCCAGAAGCGACATCCGACAACAGAACGATGCAAGCCGACAGGGCTTTGGATTCTTCGGAAAGAAGAACACCATCCCCAAGTCAGGATCTGGAGGTAACACGACCGCTGCGGCTGCGGCTGAACCTCCTTCAACGCTCTTCGGATCTGATTTGTCCGAGCGAGCTGATTACGAGCGCCGCCAGATCCCCAGTGTTGTAACTCGATGTATTGAAGAGGTGGAATTGAGAGGTATGGATCAGGAAGGTATCTACCGAAAGACCGGTGGCAACTCCCAGGTCAACATGATTAAGGATGGCTTCAGCAAAGACGAAAATTTTGACATTTCAGATCCAGATCTGGATATCACAGCAGTGACTAGTGTCTTGAAGCAGTACTTCCGAAAGCTGCCATCTCCACTATTAACTTTCGAGGTGTATGAGCGAGTATTGGAATCTAATGGTATGCTGAGCATGCGTATTCTTGGGGGTTTTATTTGACTGACATGAGATAGCTATTGCGGATGAGACGGAACGGTGCGATCACCTGCGTAAGACGTTTGCGTCGATGCCACAGAGTCATCGAGATTGTCTCGAGTTTCTTATGTTCCATCTTGCGCGTGTTGCTCAAAGGGAGCCTGAGAACTTGGTAAGCCCTATGGGTGGATTATACAGACACGACCTGGTCACTGATGATTTACCTAGATGTCACCCAAGAACTTGGCTGTCGTATTTGCGCCAACCATTATGAGAGACACAAGCTTGGAACGAGAGATGACGGATATGCACGCCAAAAACATAGCGATACAGTTTGTCGTTGAGAACAGCCACACCATCTTCGAAGATTAGCCGTATGCGAGGAAAATGGGAGGCTTAGACGGGCCTTTGAGCAAACCAAACATTTTGCTAGGGGGCGATGTGTCTTCATTCACAACATTGTTGGGTCATTTTTCTGATTTAACACCTAGGATTTGAATCGTCTTTTTTTTTTTTTTTTT